>LR539541.1:285153-546639 GCA_900536315.3 Caenorhabditis becei
CCCCCCCTTTCCGCCACTTTTTCTCACGGTATTCTTCTTTCGGCGCCGTCACGCCACTCATCCGTATACACCCAGACGCAGGTATAATTACAATATGAAGCGTTCGGTTTCCAAGGACAATCCCCGTGTTTTTTGTCGCGACCTCCGGCTTTCCATCCAAATGATCTCTCTTTTTCCAGGAACATTTCACAGTTTTGGAGGAGCCGAAGAGGATGACGACGGCAGTCGACAGACTCGGTGAGTGTTTTTGAAACTTTCAAAAAAAATTAAACTAAAAATATAACAACTGGTGAAAAGTTTACGTTTGAAGTTGCGGAACTCACACAGAAGATATGTCCTGTGAAGTCCAGACACGATAAGTCAAAGCTGAACTACAGTAGTCTCCACAATTTCCTTTCGTGATTTTGGAACTACGGTTTCTTTGAACTGTCTATTTTGTATGAGTATATGTGATAAGACCTAAAATGGAAAGTCTGGAAGTCAACCTACTACTTTGAAACTTTGGGACATCTTAGCAGCCAAATTTCCTAGCACGCATCTTATAAAATTCGAAGTTCTACAGATGGGTATCGTGATCTGATTGTAGTGAACCTGACAGAAATCTCAATTTCTAAAGAAAAGTTATCTAATGTGGAGTCAAGTTTTCCAACGAGTCTGGAATTCACTGATTCTCTCTGGAAGTTTCTACGTACAAGTCATCACTAATCATTGATCAGTGATAGCATTTGCGCTCTATTTCACAGAAACTAAAGTTCTCGGATCTTCTTCTCCAAAACAAACCTCTTCTATTCTAAACTACGAAATGCCAAAAGTGAATCAAGAATGTATGCGGTTCGTCAAATTGTCCAAAGTGCACGACATCCTGAATCCTCCTCCTGATGTACTGCTTCATCTCCTCTCTTTCTCCTCCCCTTCCCGCTCAAAAATCCATCCGATCGCCACTTCCGCCCACCTTTTCTCATGCCTCGCCCCTATCTCTCACTTGTTTAGCAACACCCGAACAGCTGTGATATCTCCTCCTCGCCTTCCAATCACTTTTTCGTATTGATCCCCCCGTTTCCAACTTCTCCCCGCGATGCTTCCCTCAAGCATTTTCGGTCTGTTTGGATTACCGTTTCTTTTCGCGCATCACTCTGCGTCTCCCGATATCCCGTGCTCTCTCTTCGCCGCAAACTTGTCATCAAAAGTTATGCAGCTTCTCCTCTTCTTCCACTTTTTACCGACACTCTTGACGCTTTTTTGTCTGCTCTTGCTCTCGAGAACTCATTCCTCGCGGGTTTGCATGTACTCCCGTGTACATCATTCTTTACCATCCCGATATCTGAAATGGAAACGTGCTCCACCGCTACTTCAATACAGCCTAGACACATGCTCATCACCCTCTGTACCAGCCACTGTCCAAAGTCCCTTCTAACTTCTGTACTCCCCTGAAACATAACTTTGCCACCCCCATCCGTCCTTGTTTTCTCTTTAACATTTGAATTCGAATTCCCTCCGGCGGGAAGCGGCGTGTCTCTCTTTCAAAAACACACTGCCGCTTTGTGTCGTTTATGTGTTTTCTCTGCGTCTCTCGTTCCCGCACTCTCTCTCTGCTTTATCTCAGAGATTGAAGCTCCAGATTTCAGATTTCAAAGAGAGAAAAGTTCCGAATGAGAGAGAAAGAACTCTTGCCTCTTCTCTAATCCCATTGTTTCTATCGAGAATGCCTGATTGAACCGTGTATTCAGATGAAAAGAACTGTTCCCGTACGTCCACATGAATCACCATTCCCAGTCTCACTTTCCTTTCTTTACGTAACTAATTCAAAGGAATTGAACTGTTCAAAGCACTTTTACGTTTCCGACTCTGTCTCATTGTGGAAGGAGAATGTATTCTATCAACCAGAATATCTGGTGGGATTCAGAACCAACTGACACTTTGTTTCGAATCATACACTTTCCCCGACTAGACACTCTTCATCAGACGCCAAAAAACTTCGAAACTCCGAGTGCTCCTGCATGTTTCCTCCAGATGCTCCTCTCTCTGTTTTTCCTCCTCTCTTTTTTGTCATCTCCATAAATCTCCTCCGCCCCTTCCTCTTCTTTATCGTTTTGTTTTCTTCGCCCTCTTCACTCACTTGCTCACACATATTTTGACACTTTCACGGTCCCTCCAGTCCCCCTTTCTCCTCTTCTTCCACCTCCATTTTCCTTTTTTTTCCAGTAAGACATGCCGAGTGATGACCGCTTCGCCGACGCTGTCAAACCTGCTCTAGGTAAAATATTTCCATTCATTCCGAGAGAACGCATGGAAGCGTGTCGTTCGGAAAGCGAAAACGGCCTCGTGCCACACGAAAAAGTGGTTATGAACCGGAGAGAGACGGCCAGATTTATGAACCAATCAAACCGTTTCGAACAATAAAGAACATGAAATATGACGAGTCTGGTGTGATTTGTTCTCACCAGTTGTTCATTAAATTCAAGGACCAAAGAAAATGTGTGAGAGGCAGTACAAATTGAACGAAAACTGGGGGTCAAACTAAGAAAAGATGATTAGCTCTCTGACCTAGGCTAATACCAGGAGAAAAACATTCAGAACAGATGTGCAGTCCTTCCTTCCTATTTCTGTTTTCTTTCAGAAGCGCTGCTGTCGGACCTGCAACACACTACTGAAGTGCTCCGCCGTGCCCACATTGGTGACCGTCGCTCCGAAAGCCGCGACGACTTCGATCACCAGTTCGAGCTCCAGAGAACTCTTGACACGCAAAGGTACCATTTCCCGCTTTCTTCTTTCTCTGTGTCCTCACCCTCTCTAACAATATGTTCGTTTGACGTGGCTCTTCCGTTTCAGCAACGGACATCTGAATGGTTCACCACCCTTCAAGCCGCCCCGACGGGCATCGCAAGCTAGAGATCGCTCGAAGAGTCAGGAGAGGATTTATGGTTTGTTTCGAGTTCTGTGACCGTGTCCTCATGTCCAGTTTCTGTAGAAAACGAGCCGGAGCTGAACCCGCCCGTGTACTCCCGTTCCGCCCGTCCTAGTGTCCAGAGTCTCTTGTCCCAAGCAGAAGCGCCAGTAATCGCCAGCAGGTACTGTAGCACTGAAATGGTCAATCCGCTGGTCCCTCAGCTGCCGGGAGCAGGTCATTCCCGTGCGTTCTGCGTCTCCCATTTCGTGCTCTTTCATAAACAAACGGAAAGCTAATAACACGCGCTAAACACGCATATTACTGCTATTTTCCGTGCTCCCGTGTCGCCGCAAATCATCCGAGGAGGAGCTCCCGGCCGGTTCTTTGTCTCTCTGGCCCTCTCGTGTTGTCTGTTTGTCTCACCTACTAACTAACATTGAGAAAGAGAAAAAGAGCTAAGAGGGCGGGAGTATTACCTTCTGCTCGGTGCCCCGAGAGCAGTCTCACTCGCAAGAATGATGCGCGAACTGCAGCAGCGGCTTGACCATTTCAATGCGCCGAACTACGCGCAAAACGGTCATTCGAACCATCAACTTCATCATTCGGTTTATAGCTCGCGGAAGAGTCTCGGACCGCCCAGCCAGGCACAATCCTACTCCGATGTCGTAAGTGTTTCTCTTTTTCAAATTATGTTTTCGTGGTGAAATCTGAAGTTGTTTGGTTCTCAACGATTACGGTATCTTCCAACTTCGAAAACTTGAAAGACTATTATTTGGAAAATACCATATTGTGTATAATCAGTACTACCGTAATCTTGTGAGACATCGTTGGGAAGTTCTGAAGATTCTTTGAATCGAATCCCAACGCCTTCGTGCTCTTTGAGACCAGAAATAGAACATCTTGAAGAAACCCATCAAAAACCAATTGGCTCGCAACATTCCATGAGCATCTCGTTGATTTGCATAGCTCTTCGCAGTTGTGTCCGCATCCGGCTAATCGCAAATGCATGGTCATAAAACCCGGATGACCATGCGGATCCTCTCTTCTGTTTCGGCTTCTTCTTCCTTCTTCTTCTTACTTTGTCTTGTTTGCATTTATGTTTCTCTTCTCCTCTTCAACACCCCCCAACTTTTTAATTCTCTTCGTAGTAAACCTATGCGAAACAAAAAAAGCTGCGAGAAGCGCCGAGTGAGCGAGTGAGCAGAAAAAGAATTTTGTTTGTAAAACCTTCTTCTTCCTTCCATTTCCCCGGGCTTTCACGTGGAGGAAGTACGTGAAAAGAGTGCACAGGAGCCGAGAGACGCAGAGAAGAGAACAAATAAGACGGTGCCCCACCGAGAAGACTCTTTAGTTAGCGGGGGTGTAAATGAAGTCGAAACGAGGCCGAGAGAGGGGTGTAAGCTCCTGGTTTTTGAGTCTTGGGAAGGGATGACACAGTTCAAAGGGTTCCGTTTTGATGACTTTAGAAATTGTGAAATCACGAGATCCGACGGTATACTGTCTCAAAGCTTTGTTAGAAAGTAGACAGCGAAATTCAGAAGCTCGAAAAACTACTAGAACCATGTCAATTGACCTGGTGACGATATGTTCAGAAATGAATCTAGAGAACCTTTCTGATGCTGACTCACAATCATCAGGTTTCCGTTTGTGGACATTTAGGGTTAATATGCCTTCCACAAACTTCCAACAAACAACTGGGTCTCGCCACGAAAACATACTCTCTCCTCCGCGTTCATAAAGTCGTGGAAACCATCGATTTGCAGCGATCGAACGGTCGGTCTCCATCGAGAGACCCACTGCATTCGGAATCGATGATCGGAACTATGAACGGAGAGCTGAGCTCGAAGCACGGCGTGAACACGATTCCGAAGGGAGACTGCGCTGCTTGCGGAAAGCCAATCATCGGACAGGTTAGTCAAGGGAAGTAGAGCTTTATGAATCTCCATGATACCAGGTCGTCATTGCGCTCGGAAAGATGTGGCATCCGGAGCATTACACGTGCTGCGAATGCGGAACCGAACTGGGTCAGCGCCCGTTTTTTGAGAGAAACGGACGTGCTTACTGCGAGGAAGACTACCACAATCAGTTCAGCCCGAAGTGCCAGGGATGCCACAGAGCCATCGTTGATGTGAGTTGGTTTCTCGTCTGAAAGAATCAGAACATGTTTTCAGAGATGCGTCAACGTTATGAACAAGAACTTCCACATCGAATGCTTCACGTGTGCCGAGTGCAAGATGCCATTCGGAGAGGACGGCTTCCATGAGAAGGTACTGTTAGAAGAGTCGCAACTCTCTAGAAATCACAAGTTTCAGAACGGCCAGACCTACTGTAAACGCGACTTCTTCCGACTGTACGCCCCGAAATGCAACGGATGCACCCAGCCGATCACCTCCAATTTCATCACCGCTCTCGGCACTCACTGGCATCCGGACTGCTTCGTCTGCCAGGTATCCCCCGTTTTCCCAATTTCCCCCCTTTTCTTCGACTTCAAATTCACTGAAAAGAATTGAAGAAACCGTCGAAATCCGAATGCGCGGTATGTTTTCTGTCGGTGTCCCGTCGTCTTTCGTTTCGTTCGTCACGTGCTCCCAACCTTCCAGTTTTTCTTTGCCTTTCATATTTGAGTGTGCTGTGGGAAACAAACTGTGAAGCTTGACTAGTAACGTATTCTTTCAACGACCTAGTTTGCTTTATAGGACCCTAATTGATTCACATAGATATCATTTTCGGAAGTATCATAACCTTTACAACATTCACTGATAACCTAGACATTCAATCTAAGGCTCTCAAAAAAAGTTTTCTAGCTATTTTGGGTTTGGTTTTCTATGCTTTTGTGGGGTATCTTTCTAAAGAATAAGTCTCCAAGTAGGTTCTGAGTTTAGCATGAGTAGCTTCCCGTACTTGGCGTGTCTCCCTTCTCTATGTCGATTGCTCTTCTCTTTTCAGTCGTGCGGAGTCTCTTTCAATGGAGGAAGCTTCTTCGAGCACAACGGAACGCCGCTCTGCGAGAGACACTACCACGAAAGCCGCGGATCCGTTTGTTCGCAGTGTCGAGGAGCCATCAACGGACGGTGCGTGGCGGCGATGGGCCGGAAGTTCCATCCGGAGCACTTCCGCTGCTCCTACTGCAACCATCAGCTGACGAAAGGAACCTTCAAGGAAGTCGATCGTCGCCCGTTCTGCCACAAGTGCTACAATAACACATATGCCCTGACTCCAGCCTAATCTCGTTCCTTTTCTCTTTCTGTGTCCTGTGGTTCCAGAGGTTCCGTTCGTTCGAGCAGTTCCCTAGTTGCCACGTGTCCCTTGTACCATAAGTCCTTTCGCATTTTCAAAAAGCCCGCCATATCAAGTCCCCCAGTCACTTTTTCCTACGCATTTCCCTTCTCAACCGCTCAATTTGTTCGCAGGGCAACGATCACTTCGCGGCGCAGTGTCCGATGGATGTCACCTATTTCGAGGAAGAACAAGCATACTGAACCCCCCCCCCCCATTTCTCTCTTTTTCTTGTCTTTTCCCCTGTCAACCTACTACTAAATAGCCAAATAAATGAAAAAAGACACATGGAAAAAGTCGAGGGCGGGCAGAAAGAACAGAAACAGTCGGGTGTTTGAACAGATGGCGGCGATTGGAATGGATCGAAGGATGGCTGCAACGGAACAGAGTCAAGTCTGGGTAAACTTTCCGGATCTGTTACAATATAGTTAGTCGACATGATCAGAGTTGTTACGAAAGGTTTGTGATTTCCGGTTGTAAGATATACTAGGAACTTCTGATCGGGCAAAGCAGGAAATCATTTCTCAGTCAGTCGGGAGTTTATTCCGGCTCCGTACAATCGACCAGCTTCCTCTGATAAAGGGCAAAAGTTTTCGAAGTTGACTCCACACCCTTTTTTGTTTTGAAGTCTTGATATCAGCAAAACCACTCATTGCACCGGTGGTTGAACTTTTGATAAACGGACACATTCAATTGGCCACACCTACGACCCTGCCCATTGTTTTACAGTCCTTGCCGTTTTTATGAAGCATGTCGTAAAGATAGCAGATACAAACAACGAACTACACCGTTCCTCCGTGTACTTGTATGCCTCGTAACCGTTTTGATCCAGATCCGTCCTTCATGAACCCCCGATTCCAATCCAACTGCAAACTCTTCATCATCCTGTTCACATGTTTCACCGTAACCTTCCTGTTGTTCTATCCAGAGTACACTCCAAATGTGAGTTCCCTCCCCTTACTTGTCTATCTTTCTTCCGTATTCCAGGTCTCTCCCATGGGTTCGTATCGAACATCTTTCCTTCCGATGACTCGCAATAAAAAGTTCCTTGAAGCAGCCGACGAATGGAAGAATTGTTTTGCGGAAGAACTGAAAAAGAGCAGAAAGGAGCCGAAAGAAGTCAGTCTGAATGGAATAGACTCCGAGATAAGAAGACTTTCAGATGTGGTACTGGGTACGATTCGTCGTGAACAAATGTCGGAACCAGACGGCATTCTCGAAGATCGAGCTGACAGGAGTGAAAAACAAGGACGAGCTGAAGTACCATGTGTACAGTACATCGAAGGTATCAGAGATCATTCAAGCTGATAGAGAGATTGGTTCGGTTGCAGGAACCAAGTGTTGTGGTCACTTTGGGAATCGGATTGGATGTGAAAGCCGAGGAAACACTCAAGAAGGCCATGCCGTATGGATCTCGATTCTTCGCTGCTGACCCAATTTACAAGGGAAACGGAGAACTTTTCGAACCGATCGGCTCTTATTTTCCATTTGCTGTGGGAAAAGAGATTGACGTTTCGAATGCTCTGGTTCTCAAAAATGGGAAATACATCAACCAAGTGATGCCCCACATCGACATTATCACTTTCTTCACCAAATTCGTGAAAGAATCAACCATCGATCAATTCCTAATGGACAACGAAGGACCCGAGTACGACATACTTCCGATGATGGCTCGCGGAGCAGAATTCGACCAGAACGGGATAGTCGTGTGTCAGTGCAACACGGAAGTGCACACAGCCGATGATGTGAGGAAGAAGAAGTTTCTGGAGATCATGAACACGGTGATCGACGACGGACGGTACGCATTCATGGTGTCCTACGCCACAGTCCATCATCGCTTCTTCTTCATCAACATCGAACATCCGATCTGTGTGGAGAAGTACTTTTCTAGGTTCTTCGAATGATAATTGTCTGATTAGTGATGGGAAGTGTTCATGAACGATTTGAAATAAAACATTTTTATTAGTCTATCGAGACAGCCACCCGAATGTGTTTTCCGATTGCACAATGAATTTGCAAACAAATATGCATACAACAAAGCAGAGAGCTCACGGATACATTTTCTTGTAGATAACAGCCGTGTGCTCCATGAGTCTTCTCGTCACCGTCGTGGTCATCAGAAGACGTGCCTCCAGCCTGTTCTCATCCAGAAGAGTCCACTCGCGGAACATCTGCAACCCCTTTCCCCGTCTCTTCACACCAACATAAACTCACAATCCGAACCGCCGAATCGTGAGAGAAGCTGATTCTTCCGATTCTCTGCAACCGAAACTTCACTTGATTCGGCCCCGATTCCCCCTCTTCGATGGTCATAAAACCTGCAAAAAGCCTGTTGAATCAGTTGTGTGGACTCTGCTGGAAGATGAGAAGACTAGACAGCATGCGGCATGCTCCCTTGATCTCTGTTGCACTCACCATTGCTCATCGCTGTGTTCAGAGAAACATACTCTTTCTCCTGTTCTTTGTCGTAGTCCACTGCAATGTAACCGTTCTCCGAATGGATTTCCGTCGGATCTCCGTCTGGCATGTTGATGTCCCACGCGAAGGCTCTGATCGTAAACTTCAGAAGGTTCAGCAAGTCCCAGACACTCACGTGTAATTCAACAATGGACTTCCCTTCTCTGCATGATCAGCAATCGATATGTCCACTTGCTCTCCATAAGTGAACTTTGGAATCGTCGGGAAGAAGGCCTTGCCTCCGAATTCCGATCTCCACCTGCCGACCATCCACGCAATCGACTTCAGTTTCTCGGGCAACAACTTCACGTCGTACTCTGCAAACACAGTCAGTCGGTGCCTATTCTCACGTATTCTCACTCGGATCAATCGGTTCCCCGCATGCCTGACAAGTCCTCTGACAGTGGGAACTGACCAGTTCCACGTTTTCACAGTCGGACGAGTTGGCTGCCACCTGGAGAAGTCACGTCATTCACGATCATCAAAGGTCGTCGGAACATACCCAAACCGCACAGTTCATATCAGTGTCACGACACTTATGAGCTATTTTGGCTGCCGATGACGTGGAAAATAGAAGGAGAGAGAAACAAACAGCAGCCGGGAAGAACCGGTTGATCATCTGGAGGAACGGCGTGTGATAACACGAAAGGGCAGGGGTACGGTAGAGACGGTTTACGGGATAATGGCAGAGATCCGGGAAGAGCGGGGAATCTCTGGTCAGCTAGGACAAGACCGAACTTTGTGAGGGATGTTGTCAACATCAGACTCTTTTAAAAGTTTCAAAAGTACTGGGAAGTAACTCAGAGTTCAGGACAGAGAAGAATTCGCGAAGATAATCGTATAAACCTTTCGGAATGATCATCAAAGAACTGTCCGAGGGGCAGTAACTGATCATCTGGAAACTAGGAACGCTGTGACGAGGCGCTGTAATCGGGGTGGGCGGACGGCATAAGAAGTGAGTGTCCTTGCTTTCGCTTCTTGTCGATCGGACTGGATATGCCCGCGATCCTTGCCATGACACCCTCGAGGCAAACTCGCTTTTTATCACTTGAGTTACGCAACACAAACGGTTCGTCCGTGTCTATCTCATTCGATTTCCGACACAAAAAGCGTCAGCGAAACTTCGGAGGGAAGTGAAAATGAGAGGAGGTGACATAATCCGAATGCCTAATCAAAGAAGATGGGAAGAATAACAGAGAATCGGAGGGAGAGAGATAGAGGAAGTTCCTGGTGGGGGAAATAGGAAGAGCAGATGTACGGTAATGGGGGGTCTTGTAACATCAATGGCTCAATACATTCGTTTCGAGACCCAATTCTACAACCTGATATTTCAGCAATTCATCTGACCGAGTTCCCTTCCGACTTCAAAATAACACCTTCCGAGACAATCTGATCATTGGTAGTGTTGACAGTGATCTCTGATTCGATATTGTTTACCGTCAGAATCCAAATAAGTCTCGAAAACCTTCCCGGGACCTTTCCGTTCCTCACCGACTTCCTCCCCATACAGAAAACGTCCATCAACCTCTTCGATCCATCTTCTGATTCTCACATGTGAATCGCCCATTTTGCACCCATTTCATTTTAATCTCTTCTCTTGTTACATCATCATCAAAAAGTACAAAAATTGAAAGTTATTGTCAGTATTCTTTTGCCCGGCCAGGGGCGTGTTGTCATTCCATTCTCTCCGGCCTATAAAACAGGACCGTCCAAAAAGTGACACGTACTCTCTCCTTCAGCATGTCCAACTCGTTCCTTATCAGTTGTCTACTTGTCGGTAACTATTCCCATCACTCTCCAAATCGACTTCTCCCTTTTTCAGCTTCTCTCCTCCTCTTCACCACGTCATCTCTTCCACTAATCGGCATCCGAGGTATGTTTCCTTCTCTTCGTCCGTTCCACCGTCTTATTTCCAGACGACGTCTCTTCCGAATTCATCGGCGTCGGCATCCGAGACGACGTTCCCCTTCCGGTCATCAAGAAACGTCGTGTCGAGAAGCCGTCCGAGTCGCCGTTCTGCTCGGAACACCGCCAGACCTACGAGAACTTCTGCAACAACATGTGGACAGACCGTCCAGCCCGTCTTCAGACCGCACTTTTCACTTTTTGTCCCGGATACGAGAACAAATGTCTGCATTAGACATGATACAACATAATTTATTTCATGACCACCTGAGCATCTCAGAACGAATACGGTTTTTCAATTTATTATCATCGAGACCTTTCAATAAACAAAAAAATCAACGGCTGAAAAGAAGTAAACGCAGGGGACTAAATTTCCAGATCACTTCACTTGACAGATAAATCATGATGGTTAGGAACTAAAAGAGAAGGAAAGAAAATTACTAAATATTTCGGGGAACTTTGCAGTCAATAGTTCCTCCAACTTCGGCGTCTGTCCACTTAAGATCATCAATAAGCCAGTCGACTAGGTCTTCCTCTTTCATTTGAAGGAACTCTGACATGAGCTTGTAGGTGATTGTGGGCCGGAAAGCTTTGATGATCGCACTGACGGCCTTCTTTCTCTCTCGCTCCTGGAACAGATCCATCAGATAAGGACACATCCTCGGAGCAGCCTGGAAAAATTACAATTTGAAAAATAGTAATGAGGTAGTGGTTACCTTAAAAAGTTTGAAGAACTGGATGTAATTGTTCATGGTGACAGCCTTTCGGACCTTCAACGCGAAACTGACACACTTATCCTCTTTCAACTCGGGCGTTAGCTCTTTGAGTAGCGAATTTATGTCGATTTGATTGTCCATGGCAATATAGTACAGGAGACGGTACGATACGAATTCGGCGTGAAATTCGCAGCCTTCGACCTCGGAATACAACAGTTTGAGCTGCGATTGACACTTGTTGAACTCCTCGCGGTCTGCGTTTTCCAGAGCTATTCTGGCATTAATTTCGTACACGTCAACAGTGAAATTGTTCCGAATTCGTTGCACGGTCAGATCCTGTCTAATCGATCTCAGCTGGCTTGTCAAATACGAATACTCCGCCTTTTCTCTGTATTTGCTCCGCACATTCTCAAGCGAAAGGCGAAGAATATTCAAAGGACGAACTGCCGAAGGATCCGGAGCCTGCAAAATGAACATTGAAATCGAGAAAAAAATAAAATGATCATACCGCTGTGAGTCTGAAAAAGGACTTCTCAATGTTCTGACAAGTTCCTTGGACGACTTGTCCTCTCCGGAAGTACTGTTGCACACTGACCGTCGGCTTTGTGCAAGCATTCAGAGTTTCTGCAAATCGCCGAGCTCGATCTTCCTGAAAAAAAAACTTTGAATAAAAAGATTGACCGAAGGACACTCACTCTTTTAGCTTCGGTGTCGCCTCCGTCCACTTTCCAGTCATACTTTGCTTTCTGGGCCTGCTTATTCTGCTTCTTAGAAGCCTTCTTCGCAGCCTTTTCAGCTTTCTTCTGAGCCTTCGTCTTTTTCTGAACAGAATCAGTAGTTAGAGAACTAGCTGCTAGACATTTTTCAAAAACATAAGTAGAATCATTTCCGTGCCCAAGGTCCCCCCTTTCCCCCTTTAACACCTGGTTTGACGAAAAATGCAATATCTCAATCTGGTCGCTCTTGTCTGACGAGGAGGAACCGGAGCTATCACGACGCGCACGCTTCGGCTGTCCACCGTTACTACCACCGTTTCTACTCATTTCGTCACTGCGCCTTCTTTGCGGCGACTTTTTTCTATGGAATCCGTTAGCCTGATACGGGAGTTGCTTGGCGGGAGTCCACGACATGGACACCAACTGGAAGTTTTTCTCATGGGGCAGAGGCTCCTTGTCCCAGTCGACCATGTGTGCGTTACCAGCTTTCAAAAGTGGCTCCATTCTATTTTTAAGATACTCTTCTGTTTTCAGACGATCATCTGTTGTATTGGCAGCTTCAAACGCTCGTTGCATGTACCGCCTGAAAAAATCGTTTAGACTGTGTTAGAAACCGATAAACATACTGGGCAGCTGCAGGTGGAGGCTTCGGTCCTGCAGCCGGCATCGGAGTTCCCCGTCCCCTTCCGAGTCCCATCAATGGCTGAGGACTTCCAGCTGCCTGCGGTACGAACGAGTTGTTGATGTGCGGAAAAGCTCCTTGGTTATTTCTTCTGTTCAACGCGAAAGGCTGGAACTGCTGTGGCTTCTGTTGGCCCTGCTGATAGTTGGCCGCTCCTCCTCCACGACCCTTTCCATACCCATTCCAATTTTGTTGTGGTGCTTGTGACTGATAGTTAAAACCAGCTTGATTATAAGCGGCCTGAGCCGTTGCGTTGGCCGCCGCCATGGAAGGTGGGGGTGGCGGGACGCCAGATTGCCCATTCCACGTAGACGGATGCCATCCGCCACCAAACTGTCCATAAGCGGCAGAGGGGATTGCACTTGGGTACGGAAACGAGTTGTTCATCCAAGAGTTCTGACCTGTACTGTTGTTACCATTCGTCGCAGCTCCTCCTCGCGGCATTCCACTCATTGTCTGAAAAATCTATACTTGAAAACGAGCTGAACACATTGAATTCGCTTACCTTTTTCAGTTCTTCTTGAGCTCTTTTCCATGCTTCTGACTGTGCGCCGTTTGACGGCACCGGAATTGACATGACGTCGTCTCTGAAACGTGGTGAATGAGTAATTGATAGAATATACGAATATAAGTCGCGTAAATATAATCCCGAACAAACTTACCCCATATCTGAAACTGAGAGCGCACAAATAAACAGAAAATGAATAGAAAATCGACCGACACAATTGTTGTTGTGACAATCTGACGAAACGAAACGCGATATTGGATTTCGTGGCGTTCGCTAAACAGAGCGCGCGTCTTGCAAACCGCGGAGTATCGTTCGGTTAGAAACGGGCGCAGCGTTGAAACGCGTTCCATTTGGCACCTTTGGAATAAATCCACAGAATCATAAAAAATAGATAAATGGGTCAGCTTAACCCGGAAGAAAAGAGAATATAAAATATTATTGAACCAAGTCTTTATGAAGAGCAACAGGAATATTAACAACAAAAAATTTAATACACTACAGACTGTTCTGGAATTTTCAGTTGGAGCGAGTATCGGCAAACCAGACTCGTTCACTTGCTATCTTGATTCTTCTTCCAGTCACGATACTCTTCCAATTTTCTTTGCTGCGAAGTCAATCCAGTTGCACGCGCAGCAGACCTCTCCGCGATGTACTCATCGGTGATTCTCGCTCGGTATGCAGGATCATGGAATCTAAAACGAGGAATTGAATCAAACATTTGAAAAGCAACTCACTTTTCATATTTGCATCTGTTGAACAACTCCAGAGCCGGTTTGCATGTGTTCAAACCAGAAACAGCTCCATCGGTTCGGAAGCAGGTAACCAGACCTGGAAATGGAGAAGTTGAGAACTTGAAAAGTTCAAATTGGCAGCTTCACCTAGGTACGATTCGTTGCACTCGACTCGTTCGATCTGCGTGTTCATCCGATTAGGAATGATCACATCTGCTTCGATCTTGCGCAACGTTCGGTCTTCTGGGTCTCCTGAAAACTTAAGATTAATTTTCCAAACAAATGTTGTTAATTGAAACGCACCTAGTCCGTGCGGTCCTCCAGCTGAGTAGTGCGGCATGATGTTCTTTTTGACTCGATACATTTTTCCGGTCTTTTCATCGGTCACTACTTCGCCTTCTTTTAGCATTTCTAGGTTATCCGTGATGTTTACTTTGTTTTCCGTCATTTTCTGAAACAATTTGATTGTAAAAAAATAGAAAAAGGAGAGGGAAACACAGAGAAATTGGGAAAATTAGAAAAGTTTTCGAGAAAAATGGGTGGCCGAACAGGGGAAAAGTTAGTCCGCGCCACGAGGCCATCTCAATATTTCGCGGAAATCTACAGTAATGTTGCCATCTGGCAGCATCTGAACGATGGAAAAGGAGAGAAACGAAGCATGCAAGGACATCGGACCCTAACTGTTTCATTCTAATCAAAAATGCTACTATTTTCAACTTCCCTCTGTGCTTTACTGTTTTTTTCAAGTGCTTCAAGTCTGAATAAATGCGTTTCTGAGAACGGTGTGATCTGCAACTGTGCTGTAGGTGAATCTGGAATCGAGGTTTGTATGTCATTCGATAAAAGGGATCTTGACACTGTTCCAGATAAGTAATTGTGTCCGTCCGGGGGGTTGGTCCACGTGGTCGAAGTGGTCGAAATGTCGAGAAGGGACTAGAAAGAGACGGAGAACTTGTAACAACCCACAACCAATTGGTACCTTTCACAGTTAGAGTCAGAATAATCCGGGAGTTCAGGTATCGCTTGTGTTGGAGACAAGGTCGAGAAACAAAAGTGTTCGACTTCTGCTTCGTTTCCAGAGTATCTCTTTGGCACATGGACATCATGGAGCGGATGGTCCCGCTGCGATTGTCAGAAGAACATGAGATCGAGGTCAGGAACAAAACATCTCAGAAGGTTCATTGATGAGTTTCAGATCTCGCGAATGCAAAGGAGTTTCTTGTGAGGGTTGTGAGAAACATCACGAAGAGTGTGCTCCGGAAGAATGTCCTATCAACAAGAAATGGTCCAGTTGGACGGTATGGACAGATTACGGTATATCATTTATCATATAGATGTAAGATTCATGATTCAGGAACGGATGAAGTCCGCTACTCGGCATGGTGTTCATCTCCGAATGTGGCCAGTGTCGATGTCGGTTTCCGCAGAGAAATGCGTGTTTCGATGAGACATTGTGAGTGTGTGTCAGCACAAGATACATTCTTTCAGACAGAAAATAGAATTCAAACCAACACTTTCAGCAAACTGGTCCGAATGGCACGTCCACCCGGGTGTCGCCTACCGATATCGTCTCCTTCCTAATTCCAGCATCTCGGTTGAGCATCATCTTCTCTCCAGATCCACCACTTCTTG
Organism: Caenorhabditis becei; assembly: GCA_900536315.3. NCBI lineage: Eukaryota > Metazoa > Nematoda > Chromadorea > Rhabditida > Rhabditidae > Caenorhabditis > Caenorhabditis becei. The sequence goes on from LR539541.1 coordinate 300,664, forward strand.
TCTCCCACTCTACTTCGCAATTCCTGTTCTTTGTTTGTGTATTCTAGCGGGTTTCCTGCTCCAAACCATGATCTCATGTACTTTCACCCGTTGTCAGCGACAGTTCACCAACTATTCGTATTCCTATGACTCCAACCCTCGAGACTACCCTTCTCATTTGATTCGTTCCCCAAAAGATGAAAGTTTCTGGTGAATGGAAACGAAATGGGTCAAACACGAGACACTCTCGATCACGCCACTCTGAATCGATAACAATCGATGATCTGTGCAGTTTATAGCCATGCATCGTACGGTAAAACTTATCAAATTCGTCACTGTTTCTAATTCGGTCACTGTTGAACTTTGTTCTGTTAATGAATTTTGCTTCTCTGGATAAATGTGTTCAATGATCACCGAAACAATCTTTACTCGAGCCTGCACATCTTCGTTTCAGCGCCTTGCCAGTGTTTTCGCCCGCACAGTTCGCTCCACCTCTCACGTTGTGTTTCGTCGCGCGCGCGCCAACAACAGTTAGCGCCGCCCGTCTGGCGTCTCTCCGCTCGGCACTCTCTCTCGTCGACCGTACCCTCTCTCTCTCTTCTCACCTCTCTCGGTTTGTCCCGTCCGTCTCCATTTCGCTTCATTCGTAAATTCACGATGGCAGAGGTCGGCGGCGCTTTCAAGGACTCCCTTACTCAGGTTTGTAAACTTTAAAAATTGTGAAGTATGTCAATGGTTGCTCGCTTTCCAGGCCCAAAAGGACGAGCTCCACCAGATCGCCCTCAAGATCGTTCAAGATGGAAAGGGAATCCTCGCTGCTGATGAGTCTACCGGTCAGTTTTTACAAATGTTTTCAACTTTCTGAACCGCGCAGTGAAAAAGCTTGCATTTTCTTGTTTTTATCGACTTCTTCAACCAGTGCCGCTTCTAAAATTATGTTGAAGATCTCGCTGGTCAGTGAACTGTTGATTCGCGTCGATTCTTCGATCTCGTCTAGAAGTTTCTTTCTCTCTCTTTTGATCGTATTCTGTGTTCTTTCTCCTTTCTCCTCGCCGATTTCCAAATGTTTATGTTGTTGAAATTGGAGATGTTGATTGGGAGTGACGGACAGATAGCGATTGAATTGATACGGGAGAGACCGGCCGATAAAACATTTCTGTTTACGAGACGCAAAAACGTGATCATTAAAAGAACCCATCTATTACAGGCACCATCGGAAAGCGTCTCGCCGCCATCAACCTCGAGAACAACGAGACTAACCGCCAGAAGTACCGCCAGCTTCTGTTCACTACCCCATCGCTCTCCGAGCACATCTCCGGAGTGATCCTCTACGAAGAGACCTTCCACCAGAGCACCGACAAGGGAGAGAAGTTCGTCGACCTGCTCATCAAGCAGGGAATCGTCCCAGGAATCAAGCTCGATCTCGGAGTCGTCCCGTTGGCCGGAACCATCGGAGAGGGAACTACCCAGGGACTCGACAACCTCGCCCAGCGCGCTGCTGCCTTCAAGAAGGGAGGATGTGGATTCGCCAAGTGGCGCTGTGTGCTCAACATCGGAGCCCACACCCCATCGCACATCGGAATGCTTGAGAACGCCAACGTGCTCGCCAGATACGCCACCATCTGCCAGGCCAACGGACTCGTGCCAATCGTCGAGCCAGAGGTTCTCTGCGACGGAGAGCACGACCTGGCCCGTGCCCAGAAGGTCACCGAGCAAGTTCTCGCCTTCGTGTACAAGGCCCTTGCTGACCACCATGTCTACCTCGAGGGAACCCTTCTCAAGCCAAACATGGTGACTCCAGGACAGTCGAGTGCTTCGAAGTCGACGCACGAGGAGATCGGATTGGCCACAGTCACCGCTCTCAGACGTGGAGTCCCAGCCGCTGTGCCAGGAATCACTTTCCTCTCGGGAGGACAGTCCGAGCTTGATGCCACCGCCAACTTGAACGCCATCAACCAGGTAAACAGTTTTGATATTGTATATTTATTAACTGGTTTCGTTGCAGGTTTCTCTCGGAAAGCCATGGAAGCTCACCTTCTCGTACGGACGCGCCCTGCAAGCTTCGGTTCTGAAGGCTTGGGGAGGCAAGGATGAGAACATCGCCGCTGCCCAAAAGACCCTTCTCCACCGCTCGAAGGCCAACGGAGACGCCTCCCTCGGAAAGTACGCCGGAGAGGATGCCGCCGGAGCCGCTGCTGAGTCGCTCTTCGTCGCCAAACATTCCTATTAAGTGATGATGCATAACTTGTGAATAGTTCGCACCCAGATTGTATAATGACATTGACCCAAAAGTAAAGATTTTTATTCGGAAACTTTTGTGTATTTTTTAATTATTGAAACCCGAAAACTATCACTAGATGAGAAAACAGATCAGATGATGCTCTCCTTACTTCCGAACTCCTGTTTGCTGATATCGTTTTTCCGAAGAGGCGCCTGGTCAGCGAGTGATAACTTTCCTTCTGCACTCAGAGTCAGAAGACACTCGGGAATGTTCAGCTCGCTCCAGCCGAATGCCCACAAGTCGTACACGTGAATGAATATCTGTCGGACGTGCTTCGTCACCACTGGGTCCTCACTGATCAGTTTATGCCGCAGCTTGACGATGAGTCGTTCGACGAGGTACGAGTTCAAGTCGTGCAGCACCCGTCCGTTCTCGCAGAGCAGCAGTCCGGCCGTCTGCAAGGTGTATCCGTTCTCTGAGCTCGGTCGACAAATACCTCCAAGTCATCCGTGTCAGGACTGTCGTCAATCAGTGCGTCAAGAGAGGAGAACATTGGTTTGATGAAGCATTTCGAGACACACTCGTCCATTTTCACGTAGACAGGGTACATGCTGAAAGGTAACAACAGCTGGTGTGTCACACTGATGCGAACTCACGAGAAGAGTGTTTTGACGCTGTTCCGGAACATGAGACGAGAGTCGTTTCGCACGGAGAGCCGGTTACGGTAGTCGTTGAGCATCAGAGCGAGCACGTTTGAAGACAGTGAAATGTCTTTTGTGTCGGCCTGGAAGAAACTGATTAGGATATGGACTTATCACAGTTATCACTTTGTGGATGTGCATAAGAATGTTGGCGGCGAGGGGTCCAAACCGTCCGTCAGCCAGCCACCGCAGTCTCATGTGCTCCGCGAGCACTTCTGTCGAGTGCTGACCAGCCAGCATGCTGTACGCTTGCACTGAAAGTCTTCTTTTTTCAGGGACTCGTCGTCACGTTCTCACCAGGAATCGGGCCTTGTTGTGTGAGAGTTGCGAGCGAAGCGAACAGACTCCGCAGCTTGTCATCGTTCATTTCGTCTCGATTGATGGATCTGAAATGTTGGTGATGGAGTGGAGAAAGTATCGAGTTGGGGGGAACAAGTAAAGTGATTCTGGAAGTGGAAAAGAGTGTGAATGAGCGTCTTGCAAACAGCAGATCTGCACATTTGATGTGTTTCGGGTCGTGATGGCCGCGAGCCGACGGCAAAGGGGAAAGGGAAAATGAGGTGAAATGTGAGAAAAAAGATTGAAAACCCAGGCGGGTGCTCTTTCATGCCGTCGTCGTTTTCTCTCGAAATGCATGATAAAGTTCAGGAGAAGGAGAGAGCAGGAAGAGACACGCTGACGGCTGTTTCGAATCAACACATGTGGCGAACAGAAGGGGAGAAGTGGCACAAAACACACAACGAAATGAGAGATAATCAGCGATCAAGGAAGTGGAGAACACGGACGGGAACACGAAAACGAGCATCTGGGACTGGTGGGGTGTACTGAACTGATGCCTCATCTCTACTGTCTAAAAAGGTTTAAAACGTGAAAAACGTGTTCAACTGGATAATATGACAAGTGGAATCGGAACCAAACGCGGCACAAACTACTCTACTGTCAGCTCCAGATAATGTGTTCACTGAAAATTCTAGCAATTGTGTTGTTGTGTTATTGTGAGTTCCCGATGCTTCCAGAAACTTCCCCAGCTCTTCAGATGTTCAACCTCGACGTCTTGATTCATTCGATTTCCAACGACTTCGATATGAAAATCCACGTTCCCCGAAGAGAGTTTCCGAGCAGAAAGGTATCAGTTCCTCCGGTGTTCTTATAGTAAATGTTTCCAGATGATCCACCCCAATCCTCCAATTCAAATGATCCAATTCCGGAAGGCTTTTCAGTTGATGGTGAGTAAAACCTGTCTGAATCCCTCAACAATCTTCCCTGTTTCAGTCCATGGAAAAGAACTATTCGATGAGTTCTACAGCCACATGCAGATCGTCACCCGACTCATCAACTACTTCTTCCTCTCCCAGAATCTTCTCCTCGGAACCATTGCCCCGGAACTCACGAGACAATTCCTTCAGACAAACATCAACTTCACGGCAATTCGGGGATTCTTTAGTCAACCGTCCATCGGGGGATTCTGGCAACAACACAACTTTGTCGAGTTTATGAAGAACCTGAAGAACCATTCGACGAGTTTTACTGATGTTGACAAGGAGAAGATCAGAAGAGATCTGAGAACGATTGAGAAACTGAAGGGAACTCATCAGAACAAGTTTCGCGAGGCTCTGGAATCTGTAGACGTTGATGAGTACTTTGATACTTTGCCGACTCAAACTACGTCGACTCAAACTACGCCGACTCAAACTACCGGTACATCTACAGTAACAGACTCCGCGCACATTCAGAACTTGTTAGCATGGTTGATCGAATTGGATGCGCTCCTCAAGGATGACCCTTGGAATACAGAGAATATCAGCAAATGGTTCAAGGAGCACACCGACACGACGCAATTGGAAGCAGCAATAAAGTATGCAAAAGACTATCTCCAGAATACAGAAAAGAGAAAGTTTGCGAACCGGCATCCGGATCTCGCCGGTCTGATCGCTCACGGACTCGACGTGGTGTCTGATGTTTCCAAGAATCAAACACAACTGAGGCAATCCCTCTCAAGTAATTCTGCAGAGTTTAAGAAATTAACACAAGAACAGAAGGATTTGGAAAAAATGAAAAGGAATGATGCGTCGAAACATCTTCTGGAACTATTGATTTGGATTCGGAACGGATCGGAATTCGAAACTTACGAGAACAGAAGTCTGCTCTTCGGATTGGGAAAGAAAGGAATCAGACAGGCATTTAGGGACTTCCAAGACGATTGGCTCGTTGATTTCCTCGGAGACTCGTCAGCAGTTCAACTCTACTTCTTGTTCGAACCAGTCGAAGAGTTCTTGAGATACATGCCGGAGGTGGATTATCGTGTGAAGGAGCTGAATAATACTGTGACAGAGTACGGCAAAGTGTGGCATCCCTTCATTGATTACTTGGAAAATATGGAGAGGTTGAAAAGGAAATGGACGACACTGAAACTTCACGAGAAGGTTGACAGTATCACAAAGTGTGCAGAAGACATACAGAACAATGTGGGCAAGCTGGACATGAGTACTTATCACGAAAAATTCAATAAAGTGTGGCCACAGTTGATTGAACTCGACAAAGCAATCGGCTCTTGTTCGACTCTGAAGAGACTTACTGATCCGAATCTTCTGGACCGCTTCAAGAATCCGAATCTGGCTAACATCATGGAAACTGTGAACGGAACAATCAGGTTCATTGACTTGGAACAACTGAAAAACCTGGAAAAGCAGATTGAAGGGAAAAAAGCCTGTATTTACAATAAATTGATTGGTTCAACTGAAGATCTGAAAGAAGTGGTAGAAAAACTGAAAACGGTTGAGCTGATACCGTCGAGTTGTTCGTTCGTCTCTTCTTCCATGGCGGACTCGCTGTTCAATATCTCGGATTCTGTTTGGAAAACGTCAGAAGAGCTGGAGGGATTGTGGGCGGCCGTCGACACTGTGCAAAGTTTCCTGGATTCTGGAGCCGTTTTTGGGGAACTGTGTCGGATGAAGGACGTTCTTCGAGATAATCGACTTTATGCAGAATACGAAACTCTGCTTCCTATTCTCAATCATACAAAATTCACAATGAGAGAAGTCGAAGTTATGGCTGAAGGAGTGAATATGTTCAAGGAACTCAGTGGCGCGTTCAAGTTGAAGAGATATGTTGATTCGTGGGACAGGAATATGAAGAAAGTGTTTGAGAATATGCGATCGGAGAATCAGAGGAACTTACTGAACGTCGAGTGGGCAGCATTCCAGACGACTTTCAACGAATCGTTCAGTCAGCTGACACATCTGGCAGACAAACTGTACAGTTCTGCTGACCCGGATCCGTTTCCAATTCTCGAAGCTTCTTCCCGTTTGCAATTGACGTCTATTGAGCTCAAAAACATTCTTGATCACTTGATTCAGCTGAGAAAGGGATCAACTGAACATTTGCACTGGAGAGATCAAGAAGATTTGGAAAAATGGATTGGAGAGATGAGGGAAGTTATAGGGTTCGGGGAACGGTTCAGGGCGTCGCATAAGCAGATTCAAGAGGTTCTTCCGGTGATGAACCGTGTCTCCGGATGGCTGAAATTTGTGATGAACAGGGAGAGAAAGTTGTTGAGAGAGGAGGACGAAGATACGTGTGATTGTGATATGGTGAGGGTCCAGAAGACTTTCGACGGAGAATATGTGTTTTCAGAAGTATCGGAAGAGAGATATCTGCTTCAGAATGTGTGAATTCGCGAGTCTCAATTACCAACAAGATCAGGAAGACGAGAATGTTGAAGTAAAGAAAGAAGTGCTGCCGAGTTGGATGCAGTTCGAAGTGTAAGTATTTTTTGCCCCCAGTTATCTGGTTCTGTTTCCTTCTTTCAGAAAAGTGTATCACTTCTATCTTCCGCTCATCGCACTTCTCATCGCTCTTGCCTTCTACGACTACCTCTTCCGAGTCGACCTTACGCATTATTGAAAATCACCATCTGAATTTCACTATGAGTTTTATGTTTGTTGTTTATTCTCATAATCATGATTGATTAATCATAAATATCAATCGTTTCAAGTTTCAAATTTTCTTTGGTTACTGTAGACGCTGCGGTCTGCACCCGTTCTCCGGCTCTCTAATTCTCTTCATTCACACACTGTCTCGCGGAAAATTTCGAATTTCAATTCAATTTTCCGAAAAACTTGGTTTCAATTTTTCTTCCGAAACAAAATATGTATTATCAGACTTGTTATTTTCTCATTGTAACTAAATAGTTCGTTTAGAAAACATTTGACCTGCTTCCCCAAAGACGCGGGGAATTGAGGCGCGCAATGAAATTCCGTCGCCGCGAAATCCTCTACAACTGGAAATCGCTTCCTGCTCTGTATTTACATTCTCAGTTTTATCGCTTGCAGATACTAACCTGTATTCCCGTATTCTGTGTCAATAATGAGTGATAAGTCGGGAAGAAGTGGCTCGAAGACGTCCGAATCGTCGTCGCTCAGCGAACTTCAAACCGCTGATCTCAGCATGTTCAGTGGATCTTTCGACGGAGGTAGGTCACCAGTTGCTCTCGAAAAGCTACTCAATCCCTTTTTGTAGGCGTCTTTTCTTCTAACCTCCCGCTGTTCAACTTCATGGGAGTCGGACACCAGAATTCCCTCTACTCGCCCCAGCCATTCGCCAAGTCCAACGACCCATGCCGTCTGACCGCTATCACACAGTCAGCTTCGAAGCAGTCGATGAACTTCACGCCCGCCGACTTCGGACTGGCTGATTTCTCCGTCGGAAGTGAGTCTTTCGCCGACTTCACTGCCAACAACTCGTCGTTCGTCGGAAACTTCCAAAGCAACGTGCGCTCCACCCGCCTCCTTCCCTCGTGGGCCGTCGACGGCAGCGGCAATATCCGTACGGATCTCTCACTTCAAGACGTCGTCCGTAATGGATCACTCATTGATTTCGCGATGGACCGCACCGGTGTCAAGTTCCTGGAGCACAACTACCCCGCAGAGCCGGAAGACGAGATGCACCGTATGTTGTTCGACAAACTGACAGAGCAGAATGCAGTGTTCACAAGTCTTTGCCGCAGTGCTGCTGGCAACTTCATCATTCAAAAGTTCGTGGAGCACGCCTCGTTGGACGAGCAGGAACGGCTCGTGGTCACTATGAGCGAGAACGGATTGATCGAAATGTGCCTGGACAAGTTTGCTTGCCGTGTTGTTCAGTTGGCTATTCAGGTGAGTCTACTTGCATAAATCCAGATAAACTCTTCTTCTTTTCAGAAATTCGACGAGTCAACGGCCACCAAACTGGTCCACGAGATCAGCAACTTGAACTTCCTCCCGCTGTGCACCGACCAATGCGCCATCCACGTCCTCCAAAAGGTTGTCAAGCTGATGCCGATCAACGCATGGAGCTTCTTCGTCAAATTCCTGTGTCGCGACGACAACCTGATGACGGTGTGCCAGGACAAGTACGGTTGCCGTCTCGTTCAGCAGACCATCGATAAGCTGTCGGACAACCCCAAAGTACGTTCTCCTTCCCCACTTCCCATTCCAATACCACTGCGTTTCCAGCAAGCCTGCTTCAACACCCGTCTGCAGCTCTTGCACGGCCTGATGACCTCTGTCGCCCGCAACTGCTTTCGTCTCTCTTCGAACGAGTTCGCCAACTACGTAGTTCAGTACGTGATCAAGTCATCCGGAGTGATGGAGATGTACCGCGACTCTATCATCGAGAAGTGTCTTCTGCGCAACCTCCTGTCGATGTCCCAAGACAAGTACGCTTCGCACGTCGTCGAGGGAGCCTTCCTGTTCGCCCCGCATCATTTGCTCAACGAGATGATGGACGAGGTCTTCGACGGATACGTCAAGGATCAGGAGACGAACCGCGACGCGCTCGACATCCTTCTCTTCCATCAGTACGGCAACTACGTCATCCAACAGATGATCTCCCTCTGCATCTCTGCTCTTCTCGGAAAAGAGTGAGTTCCATCGAATCCCCTTCCATTCCTCATCTGATCTTGTTCCAGGGAACGCAAGATGCTTCCGCAAGAGATGCGTCTCTACGCCAAGTGGTTCGATCGGATCAAGAACCGCGTCAATCGCCACGCCGCCCGTCTCGAGAGATTCTCTTCCGGAAAGAAGATAATCGAGTCGCTTCAGAGAATCAACGTTCCGATGACGATGATGGACGAGCCGATGCCGCTGTGGGCCGTTCCGACGCCGCTAATGGACCTGTCCGCGCAGTTCAACCGTCTGAACTTCCAGAACCACTCGGTCTTCGAGGAATAACCCTTCTCCCTGTGTCCCTCTCCGATGTCCCGTTCACTCTTGAATACCCTTTACCGTATCATATCTGCCTCCAAACTAGCTTATTGTACTATTAATCAGTCGACAGTGACCCCTACTCGCCTCATTTGTAAGTTATCAGAAGAGCCTTTCAGTGGGTGTGATCGTTCGCTTCGCACGACGCACCCTTCGCCTCTGATAATAATAACCGACGCTTCTTGTTATATACATCTCCTCCACCGTGTAATTTTTGTATGTACAATTCTATACGCAGCATGACAAAGCCTCGATAGAATTCGTTTTTTGCATCCTTGCTATAGTATCGTAATAAAGACGATTGTAGCATTAGAAATCGGACTTTTTCTTCGCATTTCGATCAAAACGGTCGAATTATAAAAGACATATCCAGTTAATTTGGCGATTCGGATGGTTTCTCGAGAGGCGGAATGTCCAGCGAGGGAACTACTTTTGAACTTTCGACATTTGGTAGGATCCATTTTCGAAACTTGGAAAAGATCCACATTGTAAAGTTTACATGTCAATGATTTCAAACTTTCTTGGTTGAACTTGAAAACACAGAATAATAGCCCAATGATTTATATTTTCAGTGTTTTAAAACATTGAAGACAGTCCGTCTAAGACAAATGTACAACAATTTAATAAAGATGCTAGGGTATGAGAATGAAGGTAACAAAGGAAGCGAGGGGGATCGGAGAGGACTCCAGATGTAGTGCGAAAAGCTTCTAGGGGAAAGTCATTGCGAGAACTGATAAGCGGTACGAAATAGAGTAGACGTGGAAGGGGATGGGGAGGAAGACGGATTGGGAAGAATGTTCTTGTGAATGGGTGGATATGTCATGTCGATTTGTCGGAAACAGCCGAACCAGGACGGAGAGGTCTCGCGAACGGGTTGAACATCTGATCGGATGAAGTTGACACAACGTGATTATTACAAGTACGAAGGAGGGAAACCAGTGAGGCGCGGTACGGATTGGAAGAGTTTTGAATGGGAAAATAGATTAGATGACGAATTGGGAAGTGTACACTGAAGATGAAGGCCATGGAATGGAGGAGGGCGGCGGCGAGGGGGACAACCCGACAGAAGCGTCCGACTCACGACTACGGAAACAAGAAGCACGCATAATTAAAGGGGGAACCCGTTGACGAGCGGAATTCAAGGTGGGTAGAAGGTGATGAGGGGGACAATTGACTGGAAACAAGGGAGAACGCAATGGAAATGGATAGACACAGAGACAGAACACTCGATATCGATAAGACGACCCGTTGGGGGAAGGAAGACGAGGTGGGAAATCACAAGTTATCGTCCTCTCTATTGACTGATGGACTGCGAGGAATGCTCGGCGATGCGATGGAACCAGCCACCGATGCGCGGATCTGGAAAAAAGAATGATGATTATGGGTTTGATAACAAGATGAACGGACTAGACACGCTACTAACACTAAACACAATTTCAAACACATCCATCAACTACCTTAGCATGTCCGGCCGAAAAGTGCGAAGCACTCACCGATCCTCTCGGCTTGAAGAGCTCGTGTTTCGCAAGTTCGAAAACGTCAGCACGATCTTCTTTCCGGTATTGCAGACATCTGCGGATGAAGTCTTGTGCTACTGAGCTGACCTGAAAACACAAAGTTATGAATTGATTCATACGTTTTCAATAGCTCACCTGTGGTTTGGTTGGAAAGGACACCTCTCGTGCATTTATAATCGTTCTTTGTTCGAGAATCTTCTGCTGAGTCAACTCATTTCCGAACGGCTTCTTCCCGTAGATCATCTGATAGAAGATGACTCCGACACTCCACACGTCGACTTTGCAGCAGATCATAGCTGGCTGGTGCACGATGAACGTCTCAGGCGGCAGATACCAGTACGTTCCAGCGAATTGCGAAGTCAGTTCGATGCCACCGTCGTTGTCGGCGTTGTCACTCTCCATGATCTTCGACAACCCGAAGTCAGTAATCTTGATAGCACCGCTTGTGTGTCCGGACTCCAACAGGATGTTCGCTGGTTTCAGGTCGTAATGGATGATCGGAGTGCTCTTCTCGTTCAAGTACACCAGAGCAGAGACTACTTGCATGATTATGCTTCTGGCTTCTTTCTCGCTGACTTGTTTGTGTTGCTTCAAGTAGAAATCAAGGTCGTTGCCCGGAATGTACTCGAGCACAGTGCAGAACGAGTGGTTGTCGATGGTGAGAAGGTCGTACTGCTTGACGATGCGGCAGTGATCCAGCGATTTGTGAATGTCCTTCTCTCGCATCGCGTGCTTCACGTACGTCGCCTTCTTCTCCTCCTTCCAGTCCTTGTTCACATGGTGGATTTTGCAAGCCACATATCGGTTCTCCTCGATGTCGAACGCCTTCCAAACCTCACTGAAGCCGCCCTTTCCGAGCAAGCTCATCATCAGGTACCTCTTGTGAAGCAGTTTGTGATCTGTGAATTGAGAAGCAGCTTCATTAGCAGCTCGCTTCAGCTCTCTCATGTGACATTGCCTCTCCTTGTCGAGCCTATCCCGTTCTAACGCGAGATCAGTCTCTTCTTTACGGAGGTGTTCTTTGCGAAGCTTGTAGATCTCATCCAGCTCAATGTACTCCTGATATTGGATCTCTTTCGGCTCTTCCGGCCTCCTGAAGATCGCATCATCGCCGCCATTGGCGCTGCTCGTGGATGGCTGCATTCCTCCGTTCGATTCCAACTGAACATTGATCGTTGCTGCTCTCTTCGTCTCCTTCCCTATTCCGAGCGGCTTTCTCTTCTTGAGCAGCGTCGATGCATTGGCTATTTCGTTGCGCTCAGCAGTGATCTGATCTCCTTTCCTGTCCAACTCAGTGAAAGCGTATCCGTCTACCCACTGATCCCGGAACGAGTCCCCATTTCGAACAGTTTTGAAGCTGCCGAGGCGTGCTGAGTCGGCAGCTGTTTTCTCACGGATAGCCTTTCTCTCGATTATGTTTTTCTCGACGAGTAGCCGCTTGATGGTGTCGTTGGCCGCTTCTAGCCTCCGCCTTTCCATATTGTGCTTCGACTGCGAGTCTTCGAGTTGCCGACGGTAGTCGTCGATGATCCTGTCTCTCTTAGCAACCTCGTCAACACCTTGATTCTTGTTCTGAATTCAAGAAAATCAGTTGATATTTTATAAGAGAAAATTCTTACCTGAGCCACTGGTGTGTCAGTTTGTGTCTCCTCATGTATCACTCGCACCATGCGAGTCGATTGGACTTGGTTTGGAGGAGACTGATTCGAATTAGAGTTCGAATCAGATGAGTAATGCGGTTGCTGTGTGGGTGTTGGCGTTCCGCGGTTGTTCACGCCCAACGAAGGCGAAGTCATGCCCCAGTACTGAAATAGAAAATTGTATGTGGTTTCCGGATTGTCTGACATACCTGATTCTGCATCTCGTGCTGATTCATCTGCGGTGCGGGAGCCTCGAAACTGTTCGATCCGTTCTGCTGAGGTGCAGCTTGTCGTTTCGGAGACGATTGGTTCTGCTGATATTCGTTCATCAGACACCGCGCAACTCCGCTGCCAGTAGTCGTCTCGCCAACTTTTATGAACTCTGTTATCTTTCTCTCCTGCTTCGGAGTCGCCTGATCCTCTGCTGGTCCGACTCTCCGTCTCTTCCGAGCCGATTTCTTGTCAGTCGTAGATGTTGTTTGTGGTGCGGTCGGTCTGCAATAAACACGTGTTCGTAATCTGTATTCTGCCTCGATATCCCCAAATAGGTAATCCGCTCCCCGATAATCTATAAAACTACAACTGAAATAGCTACCTCTGTGGCGTTCCGATAAGCTCAGCTTCTCTGTCCGAGATGCTCCCGGCAGAAGAAAGATTGCTTGACTCGTTGATGTGCTGCATCACCGTCGACGATTGCTGGCTCGACTGCTGTTGAGGCTGTTGTGTTTGTTGCATCTGGGGTGGGTACATCTGATGATGCTGTGGTTGCTGCTGTTGATACTGCTGAAAACCGAGAACATACGTCATCCAAGTATTGCGTAATATCTCTTACCTGATGATAGTGCATCTGCTGCATCTGCGGGTTGTGGTACGACGATGTTGGCGGAGCAATGTGCATCTGATACTGTGGCTGCTGCTGCATATGGTGTTGCTGCATTTGCATTTGGTGCATGTGAGCGTTGTAATCTCGCATTGCACCGTCGATCGAGTCTTCAGAGGACATTGGCTGCAAGCCCTGATTCATCTCGGTCGGTGACGAACGCGACACCCCGCCGTTTTGCGGAGGCTGCATCATCACCGATGTCGAGGGATGTCCGGGGTTTTGTGGCTGACCGACCATGAACTGTGTTGGTCCAAGCATTCCGGAGCTCATGTAATTCTGAAAAAACGTCGAATTCAGATGTGGGAAGTGAAAAGACAAGACGGTGAACACCAGCGAATTTCAGTCAATACATCTATTCTACTCGTGACCGAAATGAAATACGACGAAAGTGTGCGTGAGCGAGGAGAGAAAAACAGTGCCGCTTATGGCGCCCCTTACTGCCTCCTCCGCCTCGGCCATCCGTTCAATCAATCGCGAGAGTGAGAGTGAGTAGGCTGCAGAAGGGACAGGAGAAGACGGCCATATAGCCACCTCACAAGTAACAGCCAAAAAACACATGTAGTTGTGTTGGCGCACCCGAGACAGATAAGTGCAAAGGTACAACTCGGCAACAAAAGTTCTGGCATTTTCATGAAATCGATTAAACGCACAGTTCACTTTGATATAAACGAATGTAATCTAAAACTCACTCCAACGTGACCCGTATCTCCGGTGGCCATTGCACTGCCCGAAATGCCGAGTTCGCCTGCAATCGGAGCGTGATTCGACGAGGAACCGTTGTGGCTTTGGACCTGAAATCAGAGACATTGGTTATGGGAATATAAAAGTAGTTCATAAAAGTTTTGAGAGCGAGTTTTCAAAATCTAGACTTTCAACCACTCGAACCCTTTTTCGGCGAGTGAGAGAACGTAAACGCAAAGAGAGCACACATATTCTACAAAGAAAAAAAATGAAAAGGGGGAGGAAGAAGAAGACGACGAGCTACGGAGGAAACGAGCACATTGGTGGGGCAACACCGTATGACGTCATCACTGAGCGGGCCAGCATGACAATTTCGGGAGACATTTCTCGGTCTCGTCCTCCTTTTCCCCCAACAACCAAAAAGGACTGTACAGCGCAAACAACAAGAGTGTGGGGTAGTGATGATGGCTGCGATGATACAGTCCATAACCAATTCGCCTCACTCTGTGTCCATGGCGCACTTCTGCGTCTCTTTACTCTTCACACTCTCTCTGCTTTTCCTAGTCCTGATGCATAAAAACGTGTGCGAACCACTCGTCGTCCCGTCATATTCCACTCTTCAACCCGCTTACTTTCAAATTATACACATAGGAAATATGAACACTGGATGACGGACTGATGGACGGATGACGGAGAAGCAGAGAAGGCATACGGACCGCATCCGGCCTAACCCAGCAAGACCAAAAAAGGAGAAGAAGAAGAAGAAAACTAAGAAAAAGACGACAACAGAGATGACAACAACACGGAGCGGACGAAGACGAAGAAAGGCAGCGGCGGAGAAAAAAGGAAAAGAACATTGCCAACAGCCGCCTAGATTAGATATTATGCCAAATTAGGAGGTGGCACACAGCTCCAGAAAACTGAGCACGGGTCGTGGGGACGCGGGCCACGAAATCTATTAAAATCTGTTTGACGATGAGTGCAACGCGCATAAACAACGAACCACCGCGGAGAGCGGAGACGACGAGAGCGTCAGCGACGGCCAGGAAGGGACGGATGCAGCTCTTCTTGAACTTGAAGAAACTTGCGCGCGCTCAGTCTTCACTCTGAGCGTTTCGGAATGGAATGGGAGAAAGCAACGTGCCGTCAAGCACGTTTGGTTATTGATAACAAATAATCAAGAAACGAGAAAAAGTGACTAGATAGGGAAAGCGATGGTCTGCGCGAAAAAGAGGAAATAGTGATAGTGTTGAGTTCACAGCATGTGGATAATTAACGGGGAGAGAAGTAAATGAGAAGAGCGAATGGGCGAGATTTCCGAGCCAGCCTAGCAGAATCAATAAAGACAACATCGAAAAAACGGGTGAAGAGAAGATGGAAGGAGGAGAAGGACGGGGCAGCGGAGTGGCGGTAGGAACGAGCAGCCGCAAAGTCCAATAAGCGTTTTGTTTTGTGTATGTCTCTGTGTGTAGGCCCGACATCTTCTTCTTCATTTCCGCGTCGAACACTCTCATCTCATCATCAAATCGCCTCTTTCCCTTCGCTACTACTAACCCAGAGACGCATCATCAGCCACTGCTGCAACACAGCGGCCGGCACAGCCAGGCAGATGGGAGGGCAACGACAAGAAAAGGACTGCGAGTATAAGCGAATACCGCTGCTTGTATGATTTCATGTCGATGACACTGAAGTACCGACTTTATCGCTGACGAAAGAAGCGACTCTGGTTTTCAGCACAAAACAGACAAAGTTCATCTAGGTTCTAGGCGTAGAGCAAGTAGTACAATCCCTAGAGTCAGAGGCATATTTCTCACAAATCGCCGCGTCAAAAAATGAAAATTGTTCAAAGCAACACAAGACGAGAGGAAAAAAGCGCACATGCGAGGAACGAAACGAAAACGAGCAACAGGAGGAAAGCAACGAGGAGCAGCAAGAGAAGGACGCGACCGCCTTATTGTCGAGAGCGCTGTTTGCGCTTTCAACACCTCAATGAAGCACACGCCATTATCTGCCGGACTCTGAAATTGTGAGAAGCAGCGAAGAGGCGGGTGACGTGGAAACAATGATCAAATCACATTGCGGACGAGACGGGGACATCAGGAGATTTCACGAACGCAGTATCGACCGACAGGAGGGCCGATTGAAAGTGAAACCAAAAACCCAGAGTCAAAACCAGATCTGCAGTTTGAGAAGCAGAAACAACAGCATCTTCCGAATAGCGAAAGACGACGGTCTCTCCCCTCTAGAGCCTCATTTTTGCGTCACCAATCTACTAATTACACTTGTGATGGAAAACACCTGGCGACATAGTGAACAAGTGACCTGTCGGGAGAAAGGTGTTCGAGGCGAAAGACAGCGAAGGCGGTAACAAAACAAATGAGCGAGAGCAAGAACGCAAGGTAGAGCCCAACTAAATTGCAATTTGGCCTTCCTCTTTGGTGTTTGATAACGGTAAACACACATGTGATGACGGGCGGTAGTATTGGTTGGAAGGCGACGAGGAGTGAGTACTTTGGATGTAGAATATAGAGAGACAAACGATCGAATGAATTCCGAAGAAAACGCGCGACATGATGGGCGCAGAAAGCGAAATATATCAAGTCGGAAAACGAGGAGCGGGGAAGAAGGGCGCAAAATAGAAGGAAGGAGGCAAATGAATCGAAGAGGTCGAAACACACACCAGGAGGGGCAGAGGCCCGCTTCCAAACAACCAACGCCATTGCCACCATGCAACGCAAAATATGTGCTGAATGGGAAAAACCGACAGAGTCACTCGACACGGCTCCACTTCTCTCGTCTTCAGGACATAGTTCACTAGTCGGATACGAAAAAGGCATGACTAGTGTCTCTCTCTTTCCCGCTCGGGACAAAAAGAGCGCACTTTCCTTCTTTTTGAATAAACTTCTTATTCACTCAAAAACTACACAGAAGGCGGCAAAAACAAATCAGTTGAAAAAACCGAAGGACTATCAGACAAGGAAGCACTGGGAACAGGGAAGTGGAGAGTACAGAGAGAACAGAAAATGGGGGAGCAAGTTGGCCACACGGAGAAACGCAGACAGCACGGGTCGGCTGAGACGTTCGGACTACCGAGCTAGCACTGGGGCCACGTAATTGCAAGAAAAATCGCTTCGATTCGACAGCGGCGAAACGGAAAGCACACTGGCGAGAGGGGCGCGCGCGAATCGAGGCCCACCGATCCGAATAGAACATTTTGAATCGTGATCCATGCCACTACCGCAAAAGAAGCAGAAGGAGCGAAACGACTGTAGAGTACGCAGACAGCTGAACAGTGTAGTGAGGAAGGTGTGCGCGAGACGAAGAGACGGAGAAGGCGCGACAGCGGAGATGCAAAAAGAACACAAATAAACCAACACACACACACACTAGGGCGGGCGGGCGGACTGACGAACAGAAGAGCGGGCAGGCAGCCACATCTTCGTTCCTCTATCATATTAAATGTATACTGAACTAGAGACGACCGGCTGACTAGCCCCTTCGCTTTTTCATTCTTCAAAACATCCATCACAAATCTAACCACACTCTTCTAGGACCTCATGTTGTCGACAACTCCGCGAACTCTTTATGTGTTTTCATATAAATTTAAAGTCGGCTTCTCTTTTAATAAGAACACAAACTCCACATCGGAGACGGTGACCTTCATATGGTTGCGTGACAGGTGTTATCGAAGAGCAGCTGCTCGACGGAATGCATCCGGCCAGCTTCACTCCTGATTGAACGATACGGAAAACGAAAAAAAAAGAGCGAGAAAGATATTCTCATATAGATGACGTTTGCAAAGGAAGGCACAAGAAGTGACGCATTGAAAGGCGACAATGGTCGGCCCGCGGTGATGGTGTAAAACTGAATTCTAATTTTAGCGTCACACAGGGCTCGGAGCCTCGAACAGAGTGACAGCAGTGAGATGGCTAAATTATCCGTTGTGCTTAGGAGACTTGAAGGACGGAAGCAAGCGAAGAAACAATGCATTCTAATCGCTACTAATGTGTTGCATTCAGCGATTAAGCCGTCTACTATTTTTTTTAAGAATAAAGGATACTGTTCCGAGTTTGATTATGCCTATGTTGCCGAAGTTCAAAAGTTTGGGTTCAACGTTAAAGTCACACGGAGCAGTTGGAATAAGTCAGAAAGAACCCATGATGAACGACATGGCGGAACCCGCTCGTCTGTGTCGCCTTTCCAATTGTTTAGTGTGCAACCGGCACACGAGATTTATGAATAGGGCGGGAGAAGAGGCCAGAATGAGAAAAATTGGTTTAGCCGCCGTCGTCGTCGCCGTTTGCCTCTTTCACCGACTACGGATGGACGGAAGAGAAGAAGGAAGAAGGCAGCCGGGCCAAACCGCCGAGTCGCTTTCGACGACGACGGTTGGTTAGCGTTTTGTTTAAGTGAATGCAAGTGAGTGCGTGAGTGTGGATGCGAGTGTATTGGGGTGAGCGTATCCGTGTGCGAGCGTATGCAATGTCACATCGGTCCGTCCCACCGATACTACGCGCATTTCGTCTCCGAGAGTGTTTTGTGGCGAATCGAATCGGATCGGCTGGCCGGTCTAACTGCAAGTTCGCTTCGACGACGTGTGCCATCACACCTATCTAGGTGGCCACCGCCATAAGATTTACGACTCAACGCAGTTTCCAAGAGAGATGAGAGAAAAGGAAATCGGCTAGTTCACAGAGGGAAAAATGGATCGGAGAAACAACTCACAGTCGGCATTGCCTTGGACCCAGTGTTGAAGAGCTTCTGCTCGAGGACGTAGCCCCGTTCTCCGGTTCCACCAGTTCCGCTGACTCCTCTCTCGTCCATCGACATCATCGACATCGTTTGAGAAGCAGTTGGCAGAGCGATCGATAACCCAACGGGAAAAGACTGCTGAGACGACTAAACGCTCAATTCGCAGACCGATCCGATGTGTTCTGCAACAAGGAATGTTGGTACTAATTGTTAGAAAAACGAGACGACGAAAAGAAATACAGTCGGAAATCACGTCTGGGGACGAATCGTAGACGGGAAGAAAAATAAATCGTATTCAAAAAATGTTAGACAAAACAGATGGTGGCAAGGAATAGTTGTTGTAGATGAGAAGATTCATTAAAATGCTCAGTCGGTCGATACAGTCACATGAGTTCTATTGCGTTTCCAAGAATCAACATGGAGTATGGCTCGAAGCGTGACCGGCGAGGAAACAAAAATGAAAACAGAAAGACTTTGGAAAAGGTAAGCGAATAGGAAATGTGTGGCAGGGAAAGTGTGCGGAGACCGCCGCCTTCCGTCACATGACCATCATCCTCCATATAACGAGAACCTTTGTGTTCTCATGTCCTCCCCTCATCTAGAAATCTCCGTCTCCGCTGGCTGCGCCAAAAACATTATTCGGTTTTGTTTTGCGAGCAAACAAAATGTGGCGGCGTCTAAGAAATTCAGATGAGACAACGCTTCGCGCTGGGTTGCTATAGAAATATTTTCACGACTGCTCTGTCTCTTCTAATTGGAAATTCAAATGGCCGGAGTGAAGAATAGAAAACCAACACGAAAAAAACGGAGAACCGAGAGAACGCGTGGAAGGAAGAAAAGTGCGAAAAACGGGAGGGCGAACGAAGGAAAGAACCATCTGTACGACTGGGAGTGGTTAGAGAGCGTGCGAGACGAAGAGAAGCAGCGTGGAGCGGGCAGAGACGAAGAGGCGGTCGAAGGACATCAACTTCTCGCTCTCTCCAGTCAGTCAAAACTGAAAACGATAACAAATGAGAAACGGATAGAGGAAAGAAAGACGCCACACGTGAAACTTTCGACTACCCGCCTTTTGGCACAGGAAGATCACTTATCATCTAATCCCGACCTATACCTCTCCAATGATTAGATAAATATGTATTGAAACGCATTTCAAACACATTAGGTTCAGTAGAGGGGAGATAACATCAGAAGGAGAATGGGAATTGAACAAATCAGTCGAAACGGTTTTAGGTACAGAAATAATGAGAGAATGATAGGAACATTCAGGGCTGCAGAAGTTAAGAGAAATGTCAAGTTATTCACAACAAAATGAGTCATGGGATCGAGTGTTTCGTAACGGAAGTGTTATACATTTTCGAAACTTTTCGTATAGACCTGATTTTGGAAAAGTGAAAGAAGAGGGAAACAGATGTGAACTATAAGAACCAGCGATTGGATCACAAAAAGTGGAGTAATTGGATGAAGATTACTCGGAAAACGGAAAGGAGGATGAGGGTTTAGCACCACTCACAAACACCATACGCAAATCGATATAAGACATAACGAACACGCGAAATTCGTGACGACGTCGCGAAACCCACGACGACGACAACCAAGACCACTCTTTCTCATTTGATGGAAGAGGGGGAGTCACAGCCGAAAACAACGGGGAATGAACTTTATGAGCTTGTTTGCAGGGGACCACGCTGCGGCTCTCTGACGACAATGCGCGTCTACAGTAGCAAGTGTCGCAGTGACAACAAGCAGAGGCAAAAGTGGTGTGGCCTAAATGTGTGTGTGTGTGTGGGTGAGCACGGATGCGTATCGATTGATTTCGGATAAAGATACGAGAACTTGAGGAACGGTCGAAGTATCAGAGTATAGTACGACAACGGGTGAAACGTTCAGGACGCATGAAGTTGATGAGTTTCTGAGTTACTATTAACAGTTAGGGATATCAGATGAACATCATCAGACGACGGGATATGCAAATCGATATGTTATCAGTTAATCAGTGAGAAGGCTTTCAGAATTTGCAAGGAGAAACAACTTGAAAGATACAAATGATGGAGATTATAGGTGAGATACGGAGACATGAAATGTGGAATTTCGAAAAATGAAAAAAGGCGCGAAATCATCTTGTGTCGTGTATAAATGTGAATTGGGAGGGGTACGAGTGAGACCTAGTGGGAGAGGCGAAAAAAGAGTGTGACTAAGAGAGAGATATCGAGAAGCGAAGGTTATACATTGCAATCGGCCATCATTTAGCAAGTGAGCGCAGTGAACGAGAGATGGAAGAGTGTGTGAGGCGAAGAGACGCAGCCACATCGCGGCGTCCAAGTAGCCAGTCAGGACCGGACCGACGAGCGGCGAGGCATCGGGCTCGGCACGGACGGTGCAGATCGGCGAGATGACCGAGTTAGAGAGTACTCTGATTTCGGAGGAGGCTGTACTACTACTCGCTTTTCCACAACACCACCCATTTTTTGTGTCCCGCTTTCTGTTGGTAGCGGAGGGCGGAGAAGGCCCGTAGACTGCGATATGGCTGCCGCCACGCAAACGAAAGGAGCGGGAGAAGAGAAACTAAGCACGCCGTTGGATTTCTTGACCTATTCCATCCGCTATTTTCTCATTTTCCGAGAGAAGACGACGACTTTCGGGCACACTCTCACTGCACGACTACTCTTCCCGAAGGCCGTGCCCACACAAAAACGACTATAACCATGTGACATCTCTGGTGTGCAAACAACCAGCAGATTTCGTCCGAAAACAGAGAAAGACGCTATCTGGTCGACGCACACACATAAACTTGCAACTTCTCTCAGATCAAACTCTATCGTTCTCCAACAACTACCGCTTGTCGTTTTTGTGTATGAAACTCGTGACCTAGTGATGCAATCTGGCAAGAGTCATTCGCGATTCTCGGAAAGGCCACATCATTACAAACGTACATACGGCAAACAAGCGGAGGAACGATAAAGTGGCGAAGAGCAGTGCCCTTCTGAACTGACCTCTTTGGAGAATGACCATCTCAGCAGATGTGCACATAATCTTTGCGACGACCTGCAAAGGCACGGCTAGTTCGTTAACCGAAACAGATGCTGTGCCCAAAAGTAGTAACTGAAGGATGAGCGGGGAAACGGGTATCTGATCTATACAATAGAAGTTTTGGGAGAGTGGCAAGGACAATATTACTGCAGAGACAGTTTTGTTGCTTCAACATATGGAGAAAATGGAGCTGTACTCAATGTGATAAGGTTGACCAATAGACGAGTTGTTTCTAATCGTACTGACTGATAACCGATTGATAAAAACGAACTGCACATTTGCGGCAATCGAATACAATTTGATTGTACTTGTTTGGCAACTATTGAAGAAACTATCTTCAGCAGTACGAAACCAGCGAATGAGCAAATGCGGGGGTAGTTGCGGCAGAATTAAAAATTCAGAAGTGGAACAAAAAGAGAAGAAAAACATCATCAGGACTCCGGATGTGCCTCTTTTTACACTAGAAATTGGAATGAATGCTATCCGAGAGATTTATGACATACGCTTTTCGTGTCGGAAAAACTCGCGATAACGAGGGGAAAAGAATCGAAAGACCCGAGGCGCAACTGAGTATTGCGATAAATTGTTAATCAGTCGAACAGATTGGTACGTGGAAATAGTAATGGGGTGCGTTCTGTGTATGAAAAGCCATCGGCTGGACACCGTCACAGAGAGGCCTCTGTTTGAGCAAACACCGGGCGATAGTTCACGAGTCGACTGAGTTTGTTGCGGTTTGATAACATATTCGCCTTCCCGGCTATTGGGCAAACACAGACGGCTGTGACAAAGTACTTTTCACTTACCCGAAAGTAATGCTTCGAAAAGTTTTCTGGGGAAACGAAATAGTAAAATGGGAGAAAACAAATGGAAAAACACCGAACATGTTTTCTGGTGCTGCCGCCTCCAAATTCAAACGCGGACTTACACTGTACCTTACGCGCAATGTGTGTAGAGTGCGGTGTATATGCAGACTAGATTATTTCGAATTTTTAATTTTCCTTTTCTGTATTTTTCTTTTTGATTTTCCCAAAATTCCAGACTGAAATTTAATAAAACATTCTATTTATTTATTTTTTTGAAAGTAAATAATCTATTGATTGTCAATCTGTGCTTTCTTCTTCAAGTCAATTCTCGCTAGTCCTTTTTATGCCCATTCCTGTTTGTACAGCTGTTTTTACTTCAGTTTTTGTTATCAATCCAAAGTTGTCCTTCCCTGCGTCTCCACAACTTCCAACTAGATAAACAAAGCGCCGTACGATGCTCCGTTCCATGAATGGCAGTGTTTCGAATATAAGAGCGTTTCTCCTATTAGTGATCCCTTCTCAGTTTTCTTTTTCGTCGTGATTCGATTTTTCTCATCAGAAACATTTCTGTTGCAGCTCCGAATGTCTCTTGCCACAAAACTGCGCCGAGTGCGAAAGGCGCCTCCAGAGGGATGGGATTTGATCGAGCCAACACTGGAACAGTTCGAGGTATCATATACAAATGAACCCTTCATTTATCCATTTTGATTCAGGCGAAAATGCGAGAAGCTGAGACAGAACCACACGAGGGAAAACGTAAAACTGAGATCAACTGGCCAATTTTCAGGTATATATTTTTCTAGCCGGTTTATCCAAACCTACTGTTTTATAGAATACATCATCAGAGATCCCGCTACATTTACGACATGTACTACAAGAAATCCGAAATTTCCCGCGAGTTGTACGAATTCTGTCTGACAGCGAAGTTCGCAGATGCTGCACTCATTGCGAAATGGAAGAAGCAGGGATACGAAAATCTCTGTTGTGTGAAGTAGGATTTTTTGAGATTTTCACTTAATTAATATGATTATCTGTTTTCAGGTGCGTACAAACTCGTGACAGCAACTTCGGAACCGCATGCATCTGCCGAGTTCCAAAGAGCAAGCTCGACGCAGAGCGCGTAATCGAGTGCGTCCACTGCGGTTGCCATGGCTGCTCGGGATAAAATCTCTTCCGTCGGCCGTTCGCCTCGATTCCATCGTTCTCAAGCTGCGTGTATCTTTTCGATTTTTTGTAAAATGTCTTCTCCTGTTCAGTCTATTTATCACTGTTCTAACAACAATAAATTATTCCTCAAAGTATACTTTGACTTGCTTCCGTGAAATCAAGTTTTGAATCTTTCGTAAATACTTCAATAGTTATTATTTTTGCTTTTCCGTTATTTTGTGTCGCTACGAAGTCAAAATGTTAACATTATTCTTGCCTTCAGTATGGTTCGGATCGATATTTTCCAACCAAGTCGGAACTTTCCACAACTTTGCAACAAGGTAACAGTCGGATATGATGAAAAGAGAGGACGGTTCGTACGGGCACTGGAAGACATTCCGGTCGGAACTGTTGTCTGCGTCGAAGAGGGAATCACTGTGAACGTCGATCCGAGCAAGTGCTACCGATGTCTCGAAACGACGGAAGAAGCGGGATTCGCGTGAGTTCTGTCTTTCCTGGAAATACGAAAACAAAAAGATTCAGCTATTGCAAGAACTGCGATGAGTTCTACGAACCGGACGGACTGTCGTGCGGAGAGTACGATCATCTCGGAATCTTCAAACTCGCCGCCCATCTCGTACTCACCTATCCGTTCGCCGAAATAGCCAAACTGCTTGATTCCGAAGATCCAAAACCCGCCACCTCGGCTCCGACTTCACTATCAACTACTGACATAAATTCCGTTTTTCAACTGAAGCCATTCTTAGATATCGGGGAAAGTTTCAAAACGAAGCCAATACAAGATGCTATCGAAAGTTTGCTGAAAGCACTAGACGAAGTATGTCTACTCACAACACGTGAAATGTTATCTTTCTGAAAGCTTTTCAGGATGCAAACTGGGGTCGACTGGACAAAAAGATTCGAATGGTGATGTTCGCGAAATCACTGAGGATTATGGCGGAACGATGTGCCAAAAATGCTCACACGATTTACAGCATCGAGCAGACAGAGAGCAAGTAAGTCGCAATCCCAGTTTTCAGTTACAATAAATCAAATTTTTAGAAGCAAAAAACTGCCAATTGGCACCGGACTGTTTCCGATTGCATCCATCTTCAATCACTCGTGTACTCCAAACGTTTTCGCTTTGTGAGAAAACAAACAGTTCTTCTGATTCAAAAATAAAATTCCAGTTTCGTCAAAAACACATTCATCTTTGTGAGTCGTGGAGTGCGTGCAGGAGAAGAACTCGTCGACAGCTACGGCGTCACGTTCCAGCAGCAAAGTTCTTATCAAAGAGCGGTTTGTGATCGACATCGGTCTTTTCAAAGGTAGTATTTTTCAGGAGTTCCTACAGGACGTCTCCGGATTCAAATGCCATTGCACAGTGTGTACAGAGTCCAAAAACCAAGATGAGTTCTTTGCGAGGAGCTTCAACAACGTCGAAAAGTGTGCCAGAGAAGCGCCTTCTTACGTCGACCTCTCCTCTTTCACGGATTATATGTTCCCAGGAAGCAAGGAAATCGAAAATCTGATCATGGCGTTCTCGGAAAGACCAGATGCTGATGTCTATGCGATCCACGCAGTCCAATACTGGAAACTGTTCATTGAGAATGCGAAGATTCGTGGGGTCGAGTTCGATCCTTACTTGAGTGAGTTTTTAATACTTGCTTGTTTTAAAAAACTGTTATGTTCCAGTCCGGCCATACATGAACCTGACGATACTGGCGTGGAGCGGCGACGCAGACTGCTCCGAAGAGGAGAAAGCGTCTTTCCTGACGTTGACGCATCGACTTCTGCAAACTTTCTACGCCGGATTGCATCCACTTTCAAAGTAAATGATGCAGATCTGTTCTAGAAAGACATTTTATTTGCAGTATTGTGAACACCTTCATGGCAACAGCAGCGACTGGTGACGTTAGAGCCATGAATGCGGTTCTCGAGAGAACGAAGTGCATTGTTGAAATCGTGTGGAAATCGGGTGATGAAGAAGACGATTTAGAAGAAATCGAAGATGAAGAGGACAAACCAGCAGAACCCAATGCAGCCGAAAAGTCCGAAGACTCGGAAAACTCAGATTCTTTCGTCCTTCTCTAAACTTGCCATTCCATAATTCTATTGCATCTCCTCATGAATTTTAACGTCACTTCTAACTCATAAATTAGAACCCTCTAAGCCACGATTACGTGTTCTTTTCCGGAATTGAAGTAGAATTGCACATCTCTGCTCCGAAAATAGAACAATAATCCGTGGGAGAAAGACTCGCTGATAACGAACCGATGGTCAGAAAAACAGAATCATGATTCCCAGAAGGGGGCGTGACTGGCATTTGCGGAATGAACTTCCGAATCAATTAACGATCAGTCGATGACGTATTCGAGGGGAGCAAGGTGCGAGGAGTTCCGAATGACGTGAAACTCGCCGAAAAACAAAGATCTCTCTTTTGTAATGGTGATGCAAGTTATGGGTGGAACCGGTCACCTGATCAGGGATTCAGGGTCAAAGGCTCTTTTTTGAACGGAAAGTGGGAATCTGGAGCAGGGATTAGAACAATCTCGAGATAAAGAAATCGCGGCGAGACCCATCTGCAAGAATTTCGTGTTGAAAAGTTGTTCCACTCCGTCAAACAGTCTTAGACAACAGTCTCCAAGTTGAAGATGTTTCAAAAAGTAACTCATTGACAATCTGATAAGCCGATAAGCCAACCATCGCCTTCTCAATGCAACAAAAACATGAATAACAGCCTTTTTCACTCTAACTAATAACTGGCCGAAAGAGCAAAAAAGGAAATTAAGCCATTTGTATTTACCTAGGAGGAGGAGGTGTGATAAGGAGGTGATAAAACGGGCAGGCTTATAAAAGGAGGGCTCCGCGAGCCCTGGCCAATTTCTTCCGACTTGTTTTTCTTTTTTTCCATCCGCAATGAGCAACAACAACGAGCCGAAGGACCCTGGAGCACCAGATGACGTTCCCGTGAAACCGCCCAAGATTTTTGACTTTGCCGAGTGGCCTTTCGAGATTCCCGATGTATTCAAAGTCAGTTCCTTCCCCCTTTCGTTCAGTTTTCATTTGTTTTCTCAGAGAAAAGAGCTATCTTACAACTATAACTACGATCTGGCGACGTCGAAGAGTCTGATGATCATAAAGATGATCTTCAAATGGCGCGGATCTCTGTGGGAGGCTGTTTACAAGTGAGTACCACGCCTTCCCAAGAAGTCGTTAAAAAGAGCACGAGTCATTCGTTATCAGCTAGTTATCAGTTATCAGGGGCCAGTTCGTGGGCTGTAACAGCTCGTAAAACGGAACGTGACGTGTTTGATTACAGAGAGTTGATCGTATGGATCTGCGCCTACACTTTCGTTTCACTCATTTACCGATTCGCATTGACGAGGCATCAGAAAGAGTGAGTGGTATCAGTTTATCAACTGATTGATTGATTCTATTTTGAGCACTGTGATAACGTGATAACAGCAATCTTTGAAAATAACTGTATTTCCAGTCTCTTTGAGAGGTTCGGCGAGTATTGTGATGCTCGGATGGGATACCTGCCACTCAACTTTGTCCTCGGATTCTTCTGCAACATCATCATTCGGAGGTGGCTGAAACTATACACGAGTCTCGGAAACATTGATAAGTACGAGTCTAGAAAGACAACGAACATGAACTCCGTCGTTCCAGTATTGCCTTGTTTGTGTCTGCATATGTTCGAGGAAAAGACGACAGAGCCCGGCAGATCCGGAGAAACATCATAAGGTTCTCCTATCGACTTCCTCTCTGAACTCACCCTTCTCTCTCTTTCCAGGTACTGCGTTCTCTCGCAATGTCTCGTTTTCCGGGACATCCACGTCGGCGTCCGTCGCAGATTTCCGACCCTCGAAGCCATTGCTCAGGCAGGAATCATGTTGCCTCATGAACTCGAGAAGTTCAATGCTATAAAGTCGAGATACCAGAAGTACTGGGTCAGCTTTAACTGGTCAATGGAATTGTTGAACGTGGCGAAAGCTGAGAAGAGCATAGACGGAGACAACTCGAGAAACGCCATCGCTCAGGAGATCAGCAAATTCCGAACCGCCCTGACGACTGTGTCGATGTACGACTGGGTTCCGATCCCTCTGATGTACCCGCAACTCGTCAACATGGCCGTGCACACATATTTCTTCCTGTGCATTTTCACTCGTCAGTTCTTCATTTCGGCGGATGCACATAACAAAACCGAAGTGGATCTTTACATTCCATTCATGACTATCATCGAGTTCATTTTCTACATGGGATGGTTGAAAGTAGCGATGGAACTGTTGAATCCTTTCGGAGAAGATGCCGACGACTTCGACTGCAACCTTCTGATCGATCGGAACCTCGCGATTGGTCTGACATCTGTAGACGATGCGTATGATCAGCTGCCAGAGGTGAAACCGGATGTGTTTGCGGGAAGATCAGTGAAACCGCTGGATTCCGATGACACCAGAAGTCTGAAGTATCACTTCGGAAGTGCGGCGCAGTGAGTGAAACCTTGAAGGTACCTCTTTCAAGAATGTGAATCTTTCAGAATGGAAGAGATCTCGTATCTGAAACAAGAAGAGAACAAAATGATTGCGGCCGGGAAGAAGCCAAACAAGATGAAGTTGTGGCTGAAGAGCATGAAGCGGAAGAGGTTCGAGACGTCGGCCACGCAGTCCTACTCGGTGTCGTACCCGATGTCCGAGTGAATCTCTCACTTTCACAACTTACTATCACGGGTCAAACCAGAATCACTTGTTATCAATAAAGAACAGTCAGTAACCTGTCTATCCCTGATCATTCGACCCTTCTCCAATCGATGTCTGCACTCTCTGCAGATCGGATCACCTCGTCTCGCCATTGCACTTATCTCTCTTATCATCACCTCCTCGTTCTTTTTCTCGCGCACAGTTCGAGTCGCAGTTGCCAAACTATGCAGTTGTCTCTCCTTCTCCTGCTGGTCTCTATCTATTCCGTAAAGTCTCTTCGCATCTTGCAAATTGTTCCTGGATTCACAAATTCTCATGTTCTATTCAACTACAGATTGGCTGAGACTCTTCGGTAATTCAATTGTTCTCTTTTGAGAAGTCTCGATTCATTCAGATTCCTCGGCCACGATGTGAAAATGTGGACTCAAATGGAGATGGCGATGCTCGACACTGGAAACAACAAACTGCCTGAAGGTGTCGTCGAGTATAGAATTCCAATCCATTTCACGGACACCCTCAAAACGGAAGGTCTGAAAGTCTTCCAGTCGATGATGTTCTCTTCTGGAGACGCTCATGATCTCTGGTGGACGGGTCAAGAATTCAAAGACATGCGGGTGGAGGCTTGTGAGCAGATGCTGACTCACGATGAGCAGGTCCGCTTAATCTGCTATTCACTGATCATTTCGATGCTTTCAGGTCTACGAAAACTTCCGAAAGGACGGGTTCGACGTGGCGATCGCGCACTTCCACGACCTGTGTCCACTGGCGATTGCAAAGAAGATGAATGTGAAACGGGTGGGTCTTTGCACTCGGAGATAGCCGCTTTCGCTCGTTATTTTGTCGCCGTGAACAAGAAACAAACACAAGAAATAGAGGACACAGTCATTCGGTTTCATCATCTATATCGCGAAAACTTGCTGGCTAGATATCCCAAATTTCGAAGAGTCCCCGGAAAATAATCGTGCTCAGCTGTGTTTTAGTCATCCGTTCCTCTATTGCATCAAGAAATCCTAGTTGGATGTTTTCCGGTTTTGAACAGATTTGAGACAATGTTTACCAGTTCCAGATCTTTGTAGCCCACAACTCTAAATCTTTTTTTAATTCGAACAAACAGGAGCTTCTTCAGGTGATCTGGATCACCCACGGCACCTCGATCTACGACTTCGCAGCTGTCCAGCTCGGTCTCCGAACCATTCCCTCCGCGATCCCACATCCACTCTCTTCTGCCGGCTTCTCTCAATCGTTCACTGATCGGGTACAGAACACCCTGTGGCATCTGTCCCTTCTCGACTTTGTCAACCTCCCGCAGAATCTTCTTGTAGATGAGAATCTCTTCTACCGAGGTAAAACATGCGGACTGTTTAGTTCAAAAAGTTTTCAAAAAATACCAAAAGATTCTAATCTAATCCACAGTTCAATCTTCCCCTTCAGAGTATGCCGGAGCAGATCAAGATGACCTGTGGGCTCTGGCCAAGACCACAGTTCCATCACTGCTTATCAACGGAGACCGGATGCTTGATTTCCCCCGTCCACTGCCACTCCATATCGCATTTTCTGGAGAGCTGGGGGTTCGAAAAGGAAAGAAAGTGGCGATGGAGCAGTGGTTGGAGGAGATCATCGAGAAGCCGTCAGCCGGACTCATTGTCTTTTCTCTGGGAACAGTTTCGAACACAACCAACATGCCGGCTCAGATGATTGTGAGTTCCAAGATGAAGCTGGAACCGGAACATTCATTGTAGAACTCATTCCTCGGTGCATTCGCTAAACTCGACAAGTACACCGTTTTGTGGAGAATGGAGAAGTCGGTGAATGGTGCCGAGAAGCTGTCCAATTTGCACCTGGTCAAATGGCTGCCGCAAAAGGATATCATGAGACATCCGAAGATGAAGTTGATGATTGCTCACGGAGGCTACAACTCGTTCCTTGAAGCTGCGCAGGTGAGCGATTTTGTATTATTTCGGGACGTGAGACAGCTTATTTTTCCATTTTTCAGGCCGGAATTCCAGCTGTTTTGATGCCGCTTTTCGCAGACCAGAAGATCAACGCAAAGAGGGCACAGAGGTACGGCATGGCGACGACTCTGAACAAGTTGGATCTGACTGTGGAAAAAGTCTACGGAGCGATTACCGAGGCGCTGAAGCCAATGTAGGGAAAATAAATTAATCGATACTCGTTATTGTGAACTCAGATATTCGCACAACGCGAAGAAGCTGTCTGCTATGCTGTCGGACCAAGTGTCCCAGAAACCGTACTCTGCCCTGCAGTACTCGCTGAAACTCGCCACCAGTCCGAAGCCTTCGCTGTTCACTCTGAAGTCACAGAGCCTCTCGTTCCTAGAGTTCCACAATCTCGATGTCATTTCTCTTGCCGTTCTTGCTTTATTCGTAGTTCTATGCTAAAAGATTAAACTTGTTTCGTTCCAGTGTGAATTCCCTCTCAGACATATGACTACAATGCATTAGCAGCTCTCTCACTCCAGACAAAAATATTTACTCTGGGGCGGCGTTCCGAACGGAATGCTGTTGACGTGTGTCTGAAGAAATAGGAAACGATAGGAAACAATCAGAGGAGTCGTCGTCCATATCCGGGTTGACTCCACGAACCGTACTCTGATCGGTGTCCTGTCTGGCACACACACAGAATTAGACTTATCAGCTGCAATCTTGTTTCGCAAAAAGTCTAGACACCCTCCTCCCAGCGGGCGATTGACGTGATTTTGATCTGTGAGGGTTGGTGTGTTGAACGCGTGGATCGGGTCGCCGGAAGTCGGAATCAAAAGCTCAGACGACGTCGCGCATTGTTTGTCAACACTTAATTACACGTAGACAGCTGAAAACCGAGGCCGACTGGCACCGACAAGTCAGCCGTTTCGTTTAGACTGACTGACGTTGGAATGGCTCCCGACTACCAAAACACACACATGTGAACACTTGTTCTCGAGCAGAGATCTAGAAGAGTCTCCCCATTCACGGATGAAATCATCGCGGCGCCAGACTGTTTCTCGGTAAGCCGTCTATTTCATTTCACCGTTGATATCTGATGTTGCAAAAGGACAGACAGTCGAAAAGGGCGTCGCGAGTCATATAAACTATGTCTGGACACACACGGACACAACGAATTCCGAGAGAACTACATCAGTGATACGAAGTGGCAGACAGTCCGTCTGAAGTTCCTGTTTGTCGGATACTGTCCTAGTCCTGCACAAGAGTCCACCACGTTCTGGTTTGTTTTCTAATTATTGCCCTGATAACAGTAAAAAGTAAAACACAAGAGGAAGGACCGAAATAGAAGTCAGTGAACTTGGTCATGTTGGCTGCAGTCGTCAGGTAGTCTTGCAGACAAACGTCCTCCCGCGTCCCCCGGGACTCATCGGGGAGCAACTCCTTCAGTTTCCAAAGAGTGCTGCTCTCTGATCCCGAGAAGTGCGTGTCTGGTGCGTCGCCTCATTGAGTCGAGACGGGAAGAGCGGACCGTGTCTAGACCCGTCTCTGAAAATCACTCACGCCAGTTGTTTTCGACTGATTATCATCCAGTCTGCGGCCGCTTCTGATGAGTCTAGACACACATGTGTTCGTTCTTCTTCTTCTTCTGCCCCTCCCACTTTCTCTCAGTTCGTCTTCTGAATCTTTCGTTCTTTTGCTTCGTCTCGTCGTTCCGCCTCAATCTGTTTTTGGTAACGACCGAAACTTTGTTTCGAGAAGAGACGAGAGTGTACTTTGGCCATGAAGGGCTCAGACGGATTAGAAACTGAAGAGCGAGTTACAGAAGAAGGCATGAGGTACTTTGGTGTGTTTCGGTTCTGTCCAGACACCTCCGCTTGATCTTCCTAAACCGTCTGGTTGCTGCAACCTGTTGTGTTCTGACAGTACACACTGACTCAATTGTTTTGTTCCATTCCTGTCTGGCCCTCGCCACTGTCTGCAGCGTCAGTGCTTCTCGCATCTTTGATTCGCTCTCCCGATCGCTCGCTCGCTGATCTCTAATTACCAGACAGTTTTGGCACCAACAACCACTTGTTTTGTTTATCAGCCACCCCGCCGCCGCCGTCTCGGCCGTCCCGGACACCGCCTCCTCGTGCCTCTTCATCCCAGAGATTCTCTTCCGCGACGACGTGTGTAGAATGATCGGAGGCGTCGGAGCGAGCGCGGGAGACTGGACCCGTGTGGCGGCTACACATTAATCTTTAGTGAGAGTCGCGGACGAGACGCAGACAACGTCTAGACGGCTGCAGTGTCCGACCCTATCGAGTTCCGACCCCTCGCAGGCGCCGCCCCATCCGACAGCATGCCCTCCCATACCTCCTTCGCCTCGCTCCGTCTCGCATACCCATTTCGCGCCTTCTCCTCCTCATCTATTTTTGCATACATCTACATACCTATCGTTTTCGATATCATCTCTTATCACCTCCACTCTAGCCAAGCCACGAATCACGAATCTGCATAACTTCCTGACACATACCTCCCGGTTGTTTGTTTAATGTGATGCGTGTGTCTGGCTCTTTTTGTCCGTCTACCAGCCGTCGCCGTTCCCTCGCCCACATCTCTTCCATTATTATTTTGATTCCATACATGTTCCAGCTCGCCGTGCTCGCTTCTCCCTCTTTTATATCCAACTGACCATCTCTCTCATTTCCGGTTATGCTCCAAGACTGGATATCCAACAAAGTCAGCCAAATCCGCCAGCGCTTTGATCATATGGAAATGTCGGATCGTTCAACATCCTCAGGTTCTTCCACTGGATCCTCTTCTTCCGGACGTTCCAACGGCAACCGCAGTCGCAGTCACTCCCATTCAAACAACCGTCGAACATACCCAATGACTCCAGAGAACATCGAAAGAGTCTGCAAGCTGATTAAGCAGAAGATGGTAAGTGCAGCCGTTCTTATCAATATCCAAATCTTTTCGTATCCGTTTTCCCTTTTTCTCGCTAACCATGCCATTTCGGTCATCTGTTCCTCTAACATATGTTTGTGTGCGCCCGCGCTAGGAGTCTCGTGAAAATGAATCTCGCCGCGACAACGGTGATCAAATGTTATGAGACGGCGAACCGGACGAGAAGCCACGTTAGGAACTGTGCACGGGTTCAAAATACAACGATCTGATTCGTTTCGACAGCAAAGCAGAAAACCTCAGCTTTCCTTCTTTGTTATGCGAATGCCATGGAATCGATAAACATCGCGAGCACGCGGCGAGACGTCCTAATTAAAGCTCGGTTGTTTCGCACGTTTCGCAGATATTGAAGTTTTCGAGACGAATACTGTCAGTGTGCAAACAGCAAACGATGACATCAAACAGGAATCTGCAGTAGACAGAGAGCGGTGTTTGAGTCACATGTCTGTCTGAGGCGCGAGACAGTGACATAAACAGGGGAGAGTGCCGCCGTCCCTCAGACATACTCATTTTCGACAGTTTGTTTCGTTCGTCTGGGGAACTCAGAAAGCTCAAAGAGTGTCGTGTTATTCTGATGTCGCCAAGCCAATTTCCCAGGAAGGAATGGTGGGAAACTGGGAACAACAAGCGAACGCACTGGCTTGAAATGGGCAAAAAGAGCGAGAGAACGAGAGAGACTCGGAAGCATCAGTGAACGGGGACGTGCCCTTTAGTCGCTGCCGTGTAGCCCTTTTTTGCACCTTGTTTGCCATGAATATCAGATGCTTATCATATCAGTAGTCACAAGAAAAAGAGAGAGTCTGCGTAGTTCTCTGAACTAAAGATCGTCTTATTATGTGTATATTTGCTTTGTGTCCGTACTCAAAATGTGTCTAGTCTCATCGTGTGTGCAGGCGGAAAACTAAAAAAAAGAGTCTCGCAACATTTCGTCCGGAATGTGTCCTTGCCTCAAAGACCAACGTCGTCTGTCTCTGTTCTCTTAAGCGCCTCTCCTGGTCCTCCTGGAACACTACACTCTCTTGGCGCGCGCAGCAGGGCGTCTTGTCGGAAATGTTGCGATCCTTGTGTCGTCTACTACATACTTGTCTGTCTAGACAAAAGCTTCTGTTTCTTCTCAAATAGATAATGATTCTCTGGAGGGACCGAAACCAATGAGCACATTCCAGGCCGTCGCAGACACCCAGAACTACCTGAACCCCGATGATCGCCGTGCGCTGCCATGTCAGGAATGCTTCAAACGAGTCGCCAAATTCATCGGAGAGAAATGCGAGAAGCACGGACCCATCTGCAGATACTGCGCCTACAAGCTGATCCTCGAAGCGGTAAGTGTCGGCTTTTATTTTCTTAGCGGGGGCGATCGGACTGATTCGAACGGACACAGACTATAGTGCATTTCGCATTCTGTTTGCGCAATCACACATCGAATCAAAGTCGACAGTACGCATATGACTGTCTGGGCCAGTCGACCAGCCGACCATCGAATCAGTTTCGCTTCGTTATCTTCAAAGAGCGTCTCTGGGGGAGCATGCGGCGCCTGAATAAAAGACGAAGGAGAGAGTCTCAAGGCGCCGGAAGGGAACGAACTTTGGCCCACGCAAGCATTTGCTGTACCCTTCCCCTGGGCCCGTAGTTCTCTTGCCAGCGAAAAATCGAATTTGTCGAGAGCCTTCGCACATCATGAGCATCTGTGCATCCGCCTACTCGTGTCTGGGGCGCTTTGAGACGGATGGAGGGACCGATTGGGTTCCGTGAAGAGGGAATGCGAGATGAGCGAGCAACGAAACAACGTTCCTTCAAAACAACATCAAATCCATCTTCTTTCAGTTCTCCAAATACAATAGCAACAACTCCCTTCTTGTCGGAAAATGTACACTGTGCTACGGTGATGTCAGCGGCATCACTCGACTTTCGAGACGTTGGCGAATGCAGCATGTGAGTTGTGAATCTGCGAAAAACTTGCAAACGAGCTTCGCGTGCTCTTTCAATTACGGCTCATTTGACGCTCTTCTCATCGTGTTTTTGTGTTGAAAACAGAGCTCATATGACTAAGCTCTGCTTCTTCTTCTTCTTCTTCTTCTCTTCTGACGATGATGTGCCACGCAGACGGCTTTCCCCGTCGTGCGAGAGCCCGCCGATTTTTGATATCATGATCTCTTGGTGTGTTTTGACGGAATAACAACACAGACACCGTGGAGAACCAACCAAGGCGTAGTCTACTTCCGCAAACTTAATTCTAGTCACAAAACCAGAGCCACGCGTCGAGAGATTCCGAGAAACAGAGAGTTGATGAACATCTTCCAGGCAAACAACAACAACGAGAATGTGCCGACTCCCGAATCTTCCCGCGGCGAGATATCCGTGTCGTTCCAGGACTACGCTCAGATGTGGCTCCGCGAGAACAGACGCGGTGGTCGAGTGAACAGAGCCTTCGAATCGTCGGGCTCCTTTTAGATAGATGTCTCTATTTTCGCCAATCCATTTCTAAGTTTCCGTTGTCATAGCTGTCGAGTCGAAGCGGCTCTCCCCTGTCCCCTATGCATCAATTGGTTGTCGCCTCTCCCCTAACAGTCCCTCTCTTCCAATTCTTCGCTGTCTTGCTACTGGAAATCTCTATATTCTACGGTGTATATTCCCCTTCCCGACTGGAAACTTCCCTCGGTTCAAAGTATTCTCTCTCTCTACTTCCGGAGCAGTTCCTATTCCTTCCTTTCTGTCTTTCGGATAGGCGACAAATAAATTTTGTTTTATTAAATATGTCGTCTTCCAGTTGGTTAGCCGTCTCTGACGGAAACAACTTGCAGTGTAACAGATCAAGCAACACACACTCTTCGGGCAGGTGCGGGAACATGTCCGTCGGGAGAAGAAGCGGTTAAAGACCGCGGGCACAACTAATGAGAGAGACGGCGAGGCGAAGTGTTTTCTAATGAGCTTCGATTTGCGGCCCCCGCCTACCGTAGTCGGCGCCCCGAGGGGCCGAGACGACGCACTAAAAGTGTGGGACACTTGTCAGAGATTATTTTGGGACGATCTGTCTAGACAGTAATCGTTCGTGCCGTGTGACCAGTTTCCCGTGCTTTATTTCTCAAGGGTTATTTGGCTAGGAACACGGGCGTTGTGCGCTTTTTATGACATGGTACATCAACACCATCTACACTGAATCATCTTGTCAATGTTGAAAGTTCATGGGAAGACGTGATTTCCGTCCGATTGGAACAGATGTTGAAAGCGCCTAGATTGGCTTGTTTGACATTTTGAAATATCACTAGTCAGCCGACCAAACGCCCTGAATAATAATCAGGAGGGTTGTTTCTACGATTTGCTTCCCTGTCCAGAGTCCAGGGTCCAAATTCCACGATTTGTATTTGTATCCTCCGACGGATTCCGACGCACATTCTGATTAAAATTGGGATACATCTCGAGCAGGAAGTAGCAGGGGCCTAACAGCCCGTCCTCGATCGTTCTCTGTCACGACAAGTTGTCTAGACAGTTGTCCTCCAAATCAACGAATGCAATTGAACTTGCCGCCTTCCTCGTTTGTTGCGAAAGATGACGCAGAGCACTCGACGTCTGTTTACCGTAGTCACCGTTTGCAGCTGATCTTCGACGTGCAGCCCCGTGAATTTAGATTGGATTTTAAAGCAGATGACCTCTTGCCGCTTCGCCCCCCGGCGTCACAGGCTGTTGCAGACTCGAATGGAGCCAGCCGCGGCCCCCTTGAGCACACATTGCCCTCTCCTCGAATGAGCGGCGGCTCCGTCTAGACGAGTGTCTGCACGTGTCCCGCCAATCTGAAATGGCTTTTTCTTCTCAAAGTGCCGTGCCACTCTCACATTCACAGCCGCCGCCGCTGTGTTTCACGGGGCTAAGAGTCAGTCACCAAAAGCCGGTCCCTCGGAGCCAACGTTCACCTGCTTTCTCAGAAATCTGCCAGCGGACTGAACTTTGGTGGCAGCAATGAAAGAGGCCGTGAAATGGACTATAATTATGGTGAGAAGCTCCATGATTGTGAGAGAGCGTGCTATCAGTGTTCGATCTTTTCGTCTCTTTAACGAACCGGAAATGAGACGAAGTGAACGATGGTCTCGAGTCCTTTCCGCTTCGCAGCTCCCGTTGAAACATGCCGTAATCGAGTTGTGCGTGAGCAGATCCATTTCGGCTGATTGTCTGGATTCAGGAGACGGACGCCGCCCGAATTCTAATCTCTGGTCTTCTCGAAAGTTCTCCGTGAACGTGTAAATACGCGCCGGCCGTCGTCTTTTCCATACCCACCTACTCAATATTTCATTACATTTTCCGGAAATCGCGCGGTCTCGCTCCGAGAATAGCTCTTCTGTGTTGGTGGCCGCTTCGGATTGTTCGCCGCAAAGATCATGGTGTTTGGTGTGATTCGATTCTGTATCCGATGCAGCCGGAGACATTTTATCGGGTTCACAGACGATTAGACACCAGAAACCGGCGGGAGGAAGAAGAGAAAGAAGTTTGGCGAGGTCGGTCGATTGGGAGCCGCAACAGCTGTGTCTAGACGGGGCCCAATGAAGAAGTTGTACTTTGATGATGACGGACGTGTCTCGGGCCAAAGAACGAGAGAAAGTCTGGAAATTTGAATACGAGGGAAGATTAGGGATGCGACCGGCTCAATCCGGTCGGAGGAATACTATGTGTTCGAAACGAATGGTCAACAGACGGGCAAGACAAACAAGAGATCCGAGTTCAAATGCGCAGGCTGTGTTGCGATGAAAATTAGAGGAACGAACTGTTCTTGGGAAGGAGAGTTTCGGGCTAAAACAGAATCCGAGAATGAACCGAACCTAGTTCTGCTGAAAAATGACTCCAGTTTCGGTGTTAATCTGAAAAAGTGATCTTTATAAAAATCAGAAGCACATGTTGATAACAACAGCTCTTGTGAAGATAATCAACGGTTATTACCTGAAAGAAATCATAACATCACAGAAATCCCTTACCCTTCAATTATTAAGAAAATGTACATGTGGAAAGTTTTGAATGCTTCGCTCTCCTTCGATACATACCTCTCCAGATTCCAAGAACCCATAATCTTTTTCCCAGTTACCGCAGCGCGCATAAACTTGGTTGTAAAACTTGATGTGCATACATCGACCGGCACCTATAAAAGACTGTGAGCCAGGCCCCAGTATTCTGATTTCCATACCAGAAGCACCGAAGATGAAGTCTTCGACTCTTGTACTTCTCTTCGCATTATTCGCGATGGCGTCCGCGATGGGATTCGTCCAGCGTTAGTTTGTTTGTTACGAATGATAACGAAGATCAGAACATTTCAGTTGAAGACCAAGACAGGCCAAGAAAGCCACAGGGAGACTGGCCGGACAGATTCCCCCTTCATCCAGCAGGATTTAGTTATAAGTGCAAGGGACGGAATGTGAAGAAACCGACTAAAAAGCCGGTTGCCACTACTCACGCTGTGACAGTTCCTGTTCAGCAGCCCCTGCACGACATCCCAATCGGAAGAGACATCGATTCGGAAGCACCAGTCACTACAGTCAAAGTGACCCCAAAGGCAATTCCGACGACCCATGCTCCGACCACTCACAAGTCTGCAACGACTTTGAAGAATATCCTGACGACAAAGAAGGTTGTCACGAAGCCCTCGCAAACCGCCACCACCTTCTGGATCAGAACTCCGACTCCTCCAAATGCTCCAGCGAAGGTGAATCCGAAAGGTCCAGACTACAAACTGGGTGACCCACTTCTCGTTACCGTCCCGATCAAAGATCCCTTCGCTCCTGATGCCGCTCTTGATCCTTTGGATGCTTCTCTTGGATCAGATGACTTTGACATCAAAACCGTCGGAACCCCGAAGCCACCGAGAGCTGTTGTTGATCCAGATGCGTAAAATCGATGCTTGTTTTCTGAATAAAAGTTTACCTTGATGTCTGAGGTTTTGAACCCGTCCGACAGTGCCTCCTCCGCAGCACTGTTTGCTACGAGAAGCCATCAAAAACGTGCAAAATGCGCCATGAAACCCCCGAAATTTAACTGCCGGTTCTTGCGTATAAAGCGATCCTAACCAAACAACCCACTGATTCTGTTTTTCAACGTTTCGGAAATGGGACGTCTTCTGTTACTTATCTTCGTCACGTTCTCAATGGTCTCTGCAATGGGATTCTTTGGAGGCGGTCAGTGACAGCTTAATTGAGGCAATGACTCTCCGATTCAGATTCTGGATATGATCGTCCGAGACGCCCACGTGGTGACTGGCCAGACGAGTTCCCAGAAAGACCCAATGGATTCGTTTTCAAATGTAACGGACAGTGCTTCTGTCCATGTGCGTGCGCCCAACAGCCAACTACCGAATCTGATTCGGACGAAGAAGAGCCGACTACTGCAGCGATTACTCAGGCTCCGACAGAAGAAGCCACTCCAGCTGCAACTCACTCATCTCCACCCACCACGGCTTCTACCTCCACGATCAGACCAACGACTACTACGACTATCAGAACCACTCCAACCACTACGACTGTCAGAACAACTCCAACCACGACGACTGTCCGACCAACCACGCAGAGCACTTCTACCATCCGTCCGTCCTCTACATCCACGCCAGCTCCTTCTCCAGTCGAGCCAGAAGTGTCAGAATCCAATTCTGCGTCAAATACCGATGTGCGCTTTGAAGTCAACGGAGGACCCGTCGCTTTGGATAACCCGGAGGGTGATGGAGTCGTCACTAAGGATCCAGCAGCTGGAACCACTTTCTGGATCAGAAGCCCAACTCCACCGGAGGCACCAGTTCCAGTTCAGCCAGGATCCGGTTTCTCTTTGGGAACTCCAGTCTTCGGAAAACCTGCCATCGACTCGCCATTCGCACCAGATCAAGCTCTCGATCCGTTGAACGCGGCTATTGATGCTGACCTGGACTTCAACATCAAAACCGTTGGAACACCAAAGGCTCCAAGAGCTCCAATCGACCCGGATGCATAAATCTATTCTAAATAATGTTGCTTTGGTTTAATAAAAACAAAAGGAACCCGGATTTTTATTCTTACAAGACTTATTAGTTACAATTTCTTACTGACATTATTACTGAACGGCGGAGGAGAACTACTTGGAGTTTCGTAAATCTTGTCGCCAATCATCGAATGAAGTCGGTTCCGTTGATTGGGAGAGCTGGAAAATGAACATTCGTCTGCTGCAAAAGCTGAAAGAACTCACTCGAAGATGTTCTCTATGAATGAATGTTCGGCATCTGACGGAGACGGCGACGGAGTTGCTGGTTGGAGGCTCCTTCGACGAACCACGACATCTGAACTCTTTTGTGTTGAAAAAAAACGAAACTGGGAAATTGTTTTACCTTTTTCCGCTTTATCATCTGACAAACAGAAATCGAAAGAAATCGCTCGATTCTTGCGGCTTACAGAACTGAACGACGCGTCGCCTAGTACTCGAGAAGTTGATAAGCTTGTATCTCCGGATCCTTCCTGAAAGTTTTCAGCTTTTCTAGGAGCTTTTATATCATGGAACTTACGTATAGCGGGATGGTTACGCTGGTGTCATTCAGGACCGAAACATCTGTTTCGGAAACGAAAGAAACGTCTGTTTGACGAGAAGCTGAAGCTGGAGAGCCCGCTACTGCCAGCTTCTTCTTTTCTTTGTTTCCGGGCGTTACAAGTGAGAGCAAACTCTTCAGCATGCTGTAAATTAAATGTTGTTGTCAGAAAAGGAAATCTTGGCTAATATGTTTAGAAACTAGGCGATGAATGGCGGAAAAAGATGACTTTTCCTAAAAAATTTCGACGAGAAGCTTGAAAAAAACAACAATGCAAACGCGCTCCATTGATATACACGGCGGCGGTTCAAATAATCAGGAAATTTAAACTAGTTCAAACGAATTGGATTCATATTATTACAAAAGAAGAAATTTACAAGGATTAAAAAAGTTTAACGTTATCTAGTCGACGTTTATTCTCATTCAGGTAACAATGGTGACAAAAAACGGTGGAGCTGGGGTTGAAGTCACATGAGAAATAAGTTTATTAGCTAACGTCGGACTAGAATCGAGGCAACAAGGAAATACATAAGAGAAGTTGAGAGGGGGAATGTCAGTGCTAGACGGGCTTTGCTGTGTTTTCCGTCGCCTTGTACACGAACCGAACACCTGTAATCGAAAGATAATTGGGTCTATGGGCACTGTTTCTACCGTCTTTCATGGCAGGCTTCGAGCACAAAATTGCTCTCTGACTCTTGTTACAGTCGACACTGACAAAGCGGAACTTGCTGCGACAGTCTTCATGGATCTCGTTTCCAGTGAACTGAAACTCAAACGTCTGAATCAGGGACCTCATCAGAAACCGACCACAGTGCACTTCTTGTCCCTCGGCAGCTTCTCGGTCCACGGATCGAACTGTATTCCTTTGTTTCCGTCTTCCCATCCGAAGTCCTTGTCGTACTTCACATATCCGATCCACGTCTGCTCGTTCACTGTGTAGTTCTGCACAGTTTGCAGCAACGCCGACACGAATCTCGCTTCTCCGTTGTTCTGCACAGATGCCACGTAGGCGTCCTCGGAACGACAGACTTCGCGAGCTTCGGAGAACTTTTTGGGTTGTTCGAGTTGCTGAAAATAAGGCGTTTGGAAGAAGAACTCGACTATGGGGTCACCTTGTAACACTTTCCGTTCTGTGCAGTTCCGTCGTGCGAGTAATAGCTCCATCCCTCTTGGCAACTTGGCTCGGTGGACTCCTTATCTGCAACGGGATATCATACTTTTCCCTGAAAGCAAACGCGCTCTATTGATACAAACCTTTTCCAAGTGTCACTTCGCAGAGCACAGACTTCTGTGCTTCCTCGCATGGATAATCTCCGAACTTGTACTGCGTTCCTTTGTGCGGATAGTTCGGAAGCTCGTTTCCAGTGAACTGAAACCAACAACCTTTCCTTCTACCCATGTTTCACTCCTCACCACAGTGCAGTCGTTGATATTCGGTGCTCCCGGAAGCCATCTCGTGAAGTCCATAGCCGTCTCGTCCTCGTACACATAATACTTCTGATGGATACGGTTCAATCCGATCCATGTCTGGTTGCTGATCGTGTCCGGACCATTGTTGTGAAGAAGAGCAGACAGAAGAAGCAACTGTCTCTCGTTGTGGATCGACGCCAAATGACCGCCCTTCGCCAAGCAGAAAAGACGGGCGTCCTCGAAGTTCATCGGCTTGTCAAACCTTCTAAAACATAGAGCAGAAGCTGTGGCGTTGGCATTGAACTGAGTCCATTCCGCAGGACATCCTGGACTCTTCTTTCGATGAGGACGAACCGCCCCGACGAACATTCCCGATGTAGTCGTCAGAACTGTCGACAGATCTGGTTTTGC
This sequence comes from Caenorhabditis becei, assembly GCA_900536315.3. Lineage (NCBI taxonomy): Eukaryota > Metazoa > Nematoda > Chromadorea > Rhabditida > Rhabditidae > Caenorhabditis > Caenorhabditis becei. The sequence continues at coordinate 343,188 of LR539541.1, forward strand.
TGGAGTTGTTGCAACCGTCGAGGTGGACTTCTGATCCAGTAGTGCAGCATTCAACGAGTCGTCAATGTCTTCCTCTGGTTCTGTGGTCGTCGGCTTCTTCGTCGTCGTGGTTGTTGCTTTTGGGGCATCCGTCTTCTTCTCCCCGGCAAGAATCGCTGCAGCAGACTCCAGATCCGCCTGTTCGTCGTCCTCCCTCTCATCCTTTTCCTCCTTCTTCTCCTCCTTTGCTGCTGCTGCCTTCGCAGCGTCGGCCTTCTGCTCCACACTCATCGATGCACTGTCCTCACTCTCATCCTTCGATTCGTTCTTCGACTCCGTCTTGCTTGATTCGTCCATCTCCAACGCATCTGCCAGTGCCACAGCCAAAGAAGACTCCTCGCTCATCTCATCAGAACTAGAACTGGAACTCTGTCTTCTGTTTGCCCTTCTGCTCTCCATAGCTAGCACAATCTGTTCTGCAATTGTCAGTGCCAGACTGAATGTCCGTTCGTCAGTTTCCGAGTCGAAAGTCGATGTGTTCCGAGTGCTGCGGTCCGCCCAGTTCAGGTTCAGAGTGTACCCTCCCATGACGGTAGCAGCTGCGGCGAGCAGATCCTCCTCGGTGTACTCGTCAAAGTTTTCCGACTGCGCAGCCATTTCTTGAGACTTCCGCACGACCACTGCCTTTCCAACCTCCTTGCGCATTGCGATCTCCGCGGCGTCGAGACTCTCATCGGATGATTCATCTTTGGTGGACGAAGAGGCCGAAGCGGCCATGGCAGCCCTGGCATTCAACGCATTCTTATCAGCAATACTGGCAGTTTCTGCATCATCCTCCTCATCAGCGGACTCGTTCTTCTTCTCGATCTTCTGCTTCTCCGCCACTGCAACAACTGCCGGAGTCGTCTTCTTTTCATCCAGAAGAGCAGCATTCAACGAGTCATCCACATCAGGCTCTTCTGTTGTCTTCGGCTTCGTCGTGGTGGTGGCAACTGTCGAAGTAGACTTCTGGTCCAGGAGTGCAGCATTCAAACTGTCGTCGATATCTTCTGAAACTGTTCTATGCTTGTTCGGTGGCGACCCATCAGACAAACCTTCAGGTTTTGGTTCCTTTCCAGGTCGCTTCTTGGCAGGAGCTCTCATCGCGTGAAGTGGAGGTGCAGCTGAAAGTCCCCCTTTCTATCCCATTCGTTCCTATTCCCTTACCATCTTTTGGCTTTCCCTGAAATGTACACACAAACGGAAGTTGATGTCCAACAGGTACAGTATGCCACAGTCCGCCCAGTGACATCTTATCAATTGCTACTCCGTAATAACGCGAATCCGGAGCCCAGAGCTCATTGAACTCGATGTCTCCTTCATTTTCCCAACCGACATTACACTTGAGATTGGAGGCACCAACCCAGAATTGAGTGGCGTTTGCGACTTCGAGGTCAGCGTTTGCTGAAGTAGAAATGGGAATAGAACTAGGAAGAAGAGGTGATTAGTACCGGAATAGAGGGAGGAGTCGTCTTTGTTGATTTTTTCAGCAAGCTGGCCTCCCAGAGAAACACAATGTTTCCGGGCCGCTTGGTAGTTTTTCGGTGTATCGTACAACTTGAAGCATGCGTTCAGACTAAACAGGGACCCTCTTGCAGAGAAGTTCAAACGGAAAAGTACCTGGTGGATGCCAGTGGGTTGATCGATCCGATCTTGCACTCGTAGGAATCGGATTGGTTCTGCGTGAACACGAGCACCGGCTGGAACAGTAGTAGGAACCATATCGTCGTGCGTCTTTGCATCTTCTGTGATGGAGCCGACCGCGAGAGATTGGGTGGCTGAAACTGTGTGCGGGTCGAGGCGGCCGTACGTATCACGTTTTATCGTTCGTCCGTACAGTAGGCGTCGATAAAACCCCCAATTTTTTATACTTAACCGAGCGCGCGCAACATCTATTAAACCAGCAACGGTGTGCTTCCTCCGAACGGTTTTATCTGTAGGCGGTTTTGGAGGAGAAGAACAACAAAAAGGGGAGCGGGTTGTGACGAAGAGACTCGGAACACGTGGTTGCGGGGGAAGAGCTCAGAAAGTTCAGAATGAGTCAAGAGGCTTTTGATACTTCGATTCAAGTCTGACGTTAGTTGTCACCTGGTTTCCAGTCAGACAAATCAGTAGTATTCACAATTCAGTAGTTAGAGTTTAGCGAAATTGGAGAAGGTTCGGGTGAAGTTGCTAAGATCGGTTGTGGAGCTCTGTTTGAAATCAAGTTCGGGAAATTGTTTTATTGGAACGGAAGCTCTCGCAACACTGTATTCTCAAATACAACACAAGGAAACAGAGATTTTTGCAGAACATGCGCATAAAATTCGACATTTTGCAGGAAGAGTCGGGGGGTCGTCACTGTTCCGCGGGCGGATCGTCATGCGAGTACTGCTTTAGCACGCTCTCCAGAAGACTCGCCGTTTGCTGGTTGTTCTGCAAAAAGAACAGTTGGGGGGTGATCTCTCGAGACGGCGAACCGCCGTGCACTTGGCTCCGGTCGCTTCCATCTGCTTGTAGAGACTCAGTGCTTTCCACGAAGAACTGTAGTTTTTCATGCGATACTCGAAGATAGCGTAGTTGATGACCTAAATTAAAAAATGAATAAAAAAATTGGAGTCATGGAGAGAAATCATTACAATGGAGGGAATAGGCTTCAGTTCGATAGACTTCTTGTACGCCAACTTGGCGTTTTTGTTGTCTCCCATGTGAGAGAGGATCACTGCCATCGCACCGACCGCTTTCGAGTTCTGGGGATACAATTCGGTGCACAGTTTGATGTAATGCAGAGCTGAACATCGCAGATTCATCATATCATGCAGAACTCCCAAGTTGTAACTGATTCTGAAAAGAAAGCTGTTGTTTTTCGAGAAGAAGCTTGTACTTGTAGTTGAGCGGGTTGATGAACGCGGCTTTTTTGAGTGCAGAATGCGACGCCGCCGGCTTGTTCCTGGCCAGCAGACCGATCCCGATGTTGTTCCAGAGACATCCGTTGTAGTCACATTCGTTCGCCGCCACTCTGAGAGCAACTTTAAAAACTTGAATTGGTGTTTAGATACTCACCTGTATTTGTTCAATGCCACGTCATGATCCGAATGAGTTTGCATGATGGATCCGATCGTCAGGATCGCCTGAAACATTATAATTCATGGGGACACATTGAAATAGAACTTGCCGAGCTGTTCGAAGGATCGTAAGCCAGACAGTTACCCAACTGCTCAAATCCCTCATGTTCCTGTCCAATGCGAAGGTATGCCAATCCGAGAAGATTCAATACTTCTGTATTGTCGGGCTGGAGCTTCAAGGCGTTGTGATAAGCACTGATAGCTGATTGTGTGTCTCCGAGTTCTTCACAGAGTCTTCCCAAGAAACAGACGAGCGTGGCATCTCGAGCAATCTCCGGTCTGAACTCTTTATCAATTATCACTGCTACTGACTCCTGCCAACCTCATGAGAATAGTTCTTGCCGCCTCGACCGGGTTGAATGTCTTTCCCTGCATCTTCTCAGCGGGGAAGTGATAGATGGCTCTGGCCAGCCAGTACCACACCTTCGGATTGTCCTTCATCACCTCGCTGGCCTTCGTCAACTGCTCCACAGCGATCTGATGCCGTCCGAGCAGGAAGTTGCACCGTCCGATTTCGTAGTAGTACCTGAACGCATCCGTCCGTTTCCCTTCCTTCCCTCCTCACCGACCTCCTGTTCCTTCCGGATATCTCGTACGCCTTCTGAAAGCATTCCATCGCCTCTTCCAATTCCCCTTCGTTCCTCGCAATCAGTCCCCGAACATGGAATGCTGCTTCGTTCTTCTCGAGGTACCTGCTCTGAATCTCCCCGATCAGCGACTTGCACTCAATGTAGTCTCCTTGAGCAAAGTAGTGATACATGAGTGCGTTCAGAGAGCTGCAGTCAAGGAGCTCGACGCGTTTCCGAGCAGAAGGAGCTCTTTCGGGAACCACTTCGACGGCTTCAGCTGCAATCGCATCGTCTGGCTGCAATAATCTCTGAAGGATTTCTCCAGAAAAGGTCTAAACAACGAACAACACACGGAACCACGTCAGCAGCACAACAAATCTTCAAAAAACTCACTTTCGGCTCTTCGTCGTCTTCGTACACAATGACATCGGTTCCAATGATTTCGTCCTGGTTGCTCGCCTCCATTTCGCTCAATAACTACTCCGCGAGCACCCTCTTCTCCCTCGCCTTCACTGTTGCTATGACAACTTTGGAACGCGCAAATTTGAGAGAAACAGAGAAGGAGAGGAACTTTTATTCATGTAAGAATAATATTTAGAAAAATGTTAAAAATCGTTCAAACTTTAAAAATATTTCATAAAAATCGAATAAAATAGCGGAGATAATCATGGAATGAGACAATGTTATTGTGAGAGTGCAATAAACTTTTCGAAGTTTTCGACGTAAGGAGCCAGCAGTCCGTGTTTATACGCCAGTAGCTTCCGGTTCTTGGCGTCTCCGTTCTCGTCGTTGTCTTTGAAGTTTTCGGCAAGGATACCATCCAGTTCTCCAATCACTCGACTGAAAAGTAATTTGCGATGGAAACAAAAACATGGGATGAAACGAACTCGATCCTTGGGCAACTGCTGACATCGAAATCGGCAATGTGGGAGATGTCGAGGGGCACAGCAATGTTTCCAGTCTTCGGGTGCACACAGAACGGCGACTTCAGCAAATGGTTCGTGCCTGCAAAAATCGTTTTTGTTCATCCTCTTGAACTCGATGGCAACAAATTGTCGACGGCTCAGAGCAGAGCCACTATATACGCAAAGCCCGCGGTTATGCGTTCAAGCGCTAAAGAGTCTATCGATTATCGTGGCCACACTTTTCTGATTCTCCGAATGACCACCGATCAAAATATCCTTTACCGTTATTTCAAACACTCACCTGTGGAAACATTCACATCGAGACGAGGCCAGCATCTTTGCAGAACGAAGTAGACTAAGGCGTAGCGATCACGGTTTTGTACTTTCTGAAACATATTATACTTTCTAGAACTCGGAAGAAGCAAACAAACAATATCGTTAAGTCCGTCCTTCTGATCGAGTGTCAAACGGTAATCTTCATCGAAGATTCCGCGGAGCATATGCCATCTCTCCTGTGGTGTCGTGTACGTGGGGAGAGCTCTATTGATCTCTTCTTGGAGTGCGGCCGAGACTTCTGGGTAGTCCAAAACGAACTTATCGTCATCAAGCCATCCTTGCTCGTAAATCATCTCCTCGAAGATGCCATCTTTCAGTGCCAGCTCGTAAGCTTTCCGAACTTTCGGAGGCAGTCTCGTAACCTTCTGTCGGCCTTCTGTCACTTCGCACTGACCATTCTTCTTGAACAAGTTGAGGTACGCGGCAACGGCTGACCGTGCATTGTTGTTCATCGAGCGTGCAGTCTTGTCTCCGACCCAGCAATGAACTCCACGTCTTCCCGAGAAGACCCACATGCGCGCTTTGAAATCGAACAGGTCTTCCAGTTGAAAGTCCAAGATTTTCACTGCCATTACCATAAACTTCCAACATTTTGGACAGACAGTTGCGTCTCTGAGATACCATCATACGGAAATGTTTGACATATTCACTCACTTGCAGCAGTTTCTGACAGGATCATAATCAGTCAGATCGATATCAAACACGAGTTCTCTTTCGACGGCTTGATAGTCCGTGTGCCGTTTGTTGTTCACCGGCTCGTGGTTGTAAACGGCTCCGATGTCGAGTTTCTCCGGGTTGTTCTTCGTCAGCGCAGTGAACAGCGAGTGTTCGTCGTGGAAACTGCGGTATCTGAGATGCACGTCTCCAGCCAGAATAAAGGCGAACTCGCGTCGTTTGAAGTAATCTCCATAACCTACAACGGGCTTTTCGAGAATACTTATGGACTCATCAACTCACTGGGTCCATAGCGCAGCCATTTACTGATGAGTTTCGTTGGGAAAAAGTGTTTGTAGTAGGTAGAAAGATCTTGTTCGAGGCGAAGTGAATTATAGTTTGAATCCATGTCTGGAAAACTTTATATTGCATATAAGTTCTTAAAAACAATGAGAAAGGCTGACGAAGCGAATTTTATTAGAAACGTTAGTGAGATGAATGAAACAGGAGAGGTAATTTAAAAATTGGGAGGAGCACCTGAATTTGAGCGAAAATCAGGCAACAGAACATTTTCCCGCGCTGACACGGCGTGTTTTTTGCTGCATGACCGAAATAACTTCGGCCGCGGCCACCGATTAGGCTCCGCCCACGCCCCGCCCACAAAATTCGCCGCATTGAAATTTAACACTGAAAAACACGGTTTTCGAACTCGTACGAGGCCCAAAAAAATTTTTTTCAAGATGTTTTTTGTTGGAAAAATGCAAAATACAGCTAAAAACATATTTTTCATAAATTTTTTGCAAAAAAAATTTTTTCCAGAGAGGAGATCCCAAAAAACGCATTGAAATTTTGGCGAATTTTACAAAACCAAGTTGTAAAACGTTCAGAGTTGGCATAATTCGACAGGTTAGGGTAGCAATCAAAAGAGGAGAACATTCTGAATAACTTTTCAGTTTATGACTTTTTCCTATCTAAGCCCATTCTCGAGATTCAAACCATTGAAAGTTGGTGACACATTTTCGTCTGTACTAGCAAAGTGAGGACAGTTACAGAAAAATGATGTACTAGAAAGTTGTTCCCCAGTCGATTTGCAGTCGATTGGTATAAACTGTTAGTACCAGAAAATATTTTCTGCATCTTTATGGTCCCTTTACCAGAAAAGTCAGAAATTGCATGTCTGAAAATTGGTATAGTGTCTCCAAAAATAGGCAAAAACACATTAAGAGAGCACTTTAATGAAGTATGTAGCATATTTCATTAATCCTATTAGGTTTAGAGTGCGAATTTTGAGTATAACTTGAACTGACCGCCCATCTATATAATCTATCGTTTTGGCAGCTAAAATTCAAGAAAATTAGGTCCAAGTGTTGCACTTATGTTAAAAAATCATTAATTTACATGTTTGAAGCTTTTTTCCTCCTTTGTTCTCAAATATGTTATGCAAATTCAACTTTCCAGGTTTTTCTGCCAAAAAGTGAAAAACACGGGAAAAACCGTGCGGCAGTATTGCAAAATGAAGGGGGCGGGGTGAAGTGCGCTGATTGGCTGCCGGCGGCGGCCGAAGAAATCGCTCGTGCAGCGAAAATCACGCCGTGCTGAACTTCAATTCAAAAATCGCCGCCGTGCGGTGGGGCGTAGTTGCGTAGTTTCAAACGGAAAGATTTCCACGGCGATGGGGCGACTACCTCAAGCGGGGGTTCCTAGGCCACGGCCGCGACACGCCCCCTTTTTTTGATTTTGCACTGAAAAACTACGAAAAACCTTGTTTTCTCGAACATCTGAATTTTGCTCAAGAAAAGAATGCGAGCGTTTGTAGCAAACGAAATTCGCAATTTTTTAGTCCAGGAACGACCTGGATTCAGTGACTTTGAAGAAAGTTATAAGACTTTGAAGATTAACACTGAAAATCCTTTAATTTGCAACTTTTTGAAGCAGTTTAGCACCTAGTCAAAAACAAATGCGAGCGATTGTTCTTTATATTTTTCTCGATTTTTTGAGCCAAAAAGCAGCTGAAAATATGCATTTTGAAGAAAGTTATAAGCTTTCTAAGGTTTGGAAATTTTCTATTGCTCGAAAAACTTCGCCCGATGTGAAAAATAATACTTGTATTTTTTTAAATATATTTTTTCTAATTTTTCGAAACATAAAATAAGTCAGAAAAAGCATTTTTGCAGAAGTTTTTAGCTGAAAATCAGTGGAAAAAGTACGCGCCGCAGCTTTGCAAAAACGCGTGCGCCTATTGCAGATGCCGGCGACCAATCAGCGACGCTGGCCCCGCCCCTCCCTCGTGCGCTGATTGGTGGCCGCATTTTCCGAAATTTTTCAACAGGGGGTAGTCGCCGCATCGCCGTGATTTCGACGTCAAAAGTTGAGTTGAAAAATTTCCATTTTCTGTCACTCATCACTTCTCAGCTTCGCAGAAATGCTTCAATTACAACATATCAAAGAGAAACCGTCGACTAGTAAGCTTTTTTCTGTTAAATAGTTATGTTTCTGTTATCTGCAATGTTGTTTTCCAGGTTCTCAAAAAGTCACATTTGAGTTTCATAATCCGGAAGACCTGAAGGGAGTTTTAAATCTTCTTGAATTGAGAAAAGACTATTTCTATTCACAAATTCGTAACTTCTACGACATTCGCGATGACAAAGTACATCCATTTTCAAGTTTTCGTTTTTCAAACGACGAAGTTTTCAGATTCTCCTAATCGACTTGGATTTGGGAAATACGTTCGAAAATCTAGATTTTTCTTGGGAAAGACGTGTCAAATTCCTGTACAGATACATGCTGGAACTCGAGAAACTCATGTGGAACTTGTCGACACTCGGCGGTGCCTACTCTGCGATGGGCGATTTCGACAGCAAATACGTAAGCGGTTCGTCTTTTTATCAGAACAATGAAAGGATTTCAGGCTGAAACTGCTGCAAAAATAACAGCTCATCAAATTTGTCTGGCGAAAAAGTACGGAGACCCCACTATCCTGGCTCGTTGTTACTTGTACACGGCTCTCGCCGAAGCTCAATTAGGTCATATTTCTCGTGCTGTATTTATTGTGAGGTAGGAAAAAATTGACAAAGTTCATGGAATAATCTAGTTTCATAACAGAGCTGTGCGATACTGGGCCAAGCAGAATCCAAACACGGAAATTGTTTTGAGATGTTGCGAAGGTGTCTACCAGAAACTTCGAGCTATTCGAATTTTCGGAATACAGAAGAAGAGCTAAATGTGAACATAAGAATAAATCTATGGTACAAATTGATTTAATCGGTGTACAGTCGAACAATAGTTAATAGAGGGTGGGGGAGATCAGATGTTACGAAGGCACAGACGGCGGTACAGTTGGATATCAGTGGGCATGAGAGTTACTCGCTTTGCATGGTTGGCGATGAGGACTGATCCTTCGAACATCTCGACAAGGAATGCTTCGGCGGCTTCTTGCAGAGCACCAAGCGCCTCTGCGCGAATGCGGAAATCGGAGCTGGATGAGGTGACGTCTTGCATGATTTCATGAACCAGCCGACAGAACGGTGCCTGAAAAAACCTTAAGTGATCGGCTTCCGACAGGAAACATACCTTTTGGATGAGCATATCAGTGGACTTTTGGTACTGCCTGATCTCGCGCATCGCCTTCTCTCCTGGCTTCCATTTGCGCGAATTCGTCTTCGTGACACGGCTCTTTCCGATGCGTAAGCGTGTCTGGTGTTTCGCTCTTGAGCCGGAACCGGCTGCCGCAGAAGAGTTTTGGTAGCTTCTGTGTGTACGGGTGTCATCTTGACGTTGGTAGTTCATCGTAGAATGATAAGTATGAGAATGGGCAGGCGATCGGGAACTGCAACATACGAAGTTACATGATTTCAATTAGATTTGTATTTACCGAGAGCGCTGGCGCTGTGAACGGAAGCGAGACGTTTGATCGTCGAACTCGTCTTCGTCGGAACTGGCACGAAGGTTTCTCTGTTCGTAGGATCTGTACGAAGACGACGAAGGTTGCAGTCTCGTGCGATTCTCTCGATCCTGAAAATCAGCAATATTGTAACAAGATGAGATAACAACTGTACCGTTATGTCGAGGTTGGTGTAATTGGCTCTCCTGCGAGCCATCTCCGTATGCCTGCTGTTCTCTCTCTCCTGTCGAAACTGTTCAATGGCATCTTCTCTTTTCTTGGTATATCTGCAACACTGAATGATAACTGTGGCTTAAGGTTAATTGAACATACGCTTTAATCCGATCCTTCAACTTTCTAATGTACGCCGAATCTTCGTTCGGTCCGAACATCTCCTCTTCTCGTTCCATTTCATCTGACTGTTGTTTCATGATTTCAATGGCTTCTCCCATAAGTTCTGCATTCCGGTTAAAGTCAGGTCGTTTCACTAAACTGGAAAAAGAAACAATCATTATCGATTGGGTAGGTGACATTGTTTTGCTTGTCAAGAAACCTGGGTTCTGTTCAACCGAAACAACGTTTTAAGATGGTTCCAGATAACTTACTTCATGAGTTGAGCTTCGTATTGGCTGCGCGTGCGTTTCCGAACATTTGCCTGTTGATTTGCCTCGCGGAGCACGGAAGTCTCTCTTCGCGGCGAGTCGAACACCTCTTCGATGTGAGGTCCGTCCATTTCATCCATTTGGAGCATAATCCGCTAGAAGAACATGATATGGAAATTGGAAAAACAAATATTTTTATATATTTAAAGTGATTTTTATATATTTAAAGTGTTATTTGAGTATCTAAGGTGTTCATGAAGGGAAAAACACAGGAAAGCGAGAACAAATTTCAAATGGAAAACGCTGGCGGCGAGACGCGCAGATAACTACGCAAACACTCATACGCTATAGTGCAGACGAGGAATACAACACATATGACGCGCGGTCTTGAAATTTTTCGGTATCAAGTCTGTACATCTCCTTTTAGAATCATCTGTCCAATCAAAAAGGGCAAGGTTGTTGGGTATTGGTGCTCTAATCTCCAAGCTTTTGAGCAAGAAACAGATCACGGAACCGAAGAACCAGATTTAACTTGAGAAGAAATGGCGCGAACAAAATTTCTGATTTTAAGGTGGACGGCCAACCCCTTCAAACTGTTTTTGTTTTCATGAGAATTTCAGCTTCATCAAAAACCAAAATCTACATTCAATTCACGTAGACTGAAATTTACTACAAACACCAGGACGACCCACATACAGTCTGAAATCTAGAGTTCCGTGTAATGGCCAGCATACTGTTAACCACCACCAAAACTCGCCACCATGGTGCCACCTCGACTGATCTTGTTCCTGAGCTCAAAATTTTTTTGTCCAAATAGAGAGTTCCAGTCAGTCCAAACTGTTCAACTTTCACTTTTTACTGTTATCCTGAAACACTGCGGTTCGTGGTCCGTAATAACCTGAATCTGGTGGATAGTTGGAAGCTGGAGTCCTGCTTCTCTTATCTGTTCGTTTCTATGTCCCACTACAGAAGGCATTCCTCTACGTCATCTCTCTGTTTCTGAATCGTTCAAAACAGCAAACACACATATCTTCCCTTCGGTTTCTTCGTACTGTCTCACCTCGACTTGGCGAGAGGAATGAACACGCGAAGAGATGTGCGGAACTGTGTAAAAATACTATCACGATGTCGACGGCGCGGCGCACGTCTACTTTCGACATATCGTTCTTCGAACACTTTTTGTGTGTTCGGAAGACGGAAGCGAAGAAGGAGGCGGAGCCAAGAACCAAGGACTTTCCTCTGAAGAATGGCATCGTTTTTTGCATGGCGCCGTGATGGCCTCGACGATCAGATCATCCGACCGAAAACACATGTCGATGCCATCCCGGCCCGTCTGTGCTGCCCCTCCACGTGCCCCCTAGCCTCCACACACAAAAACGACGACGCAAAGCCTGATGATCAGGGAACCAGGGAGTGTGAGACGCAGAGATACGTTCGTTGCGTCGCTCTCACCGAGAAAAATGCACTCACGAAATACGCTCCGAGACACATACGCCCAGACTGCGAAGCGGCGGCGAGGGAGGAGGGAGGCGCCCGCTCCCTCAACCCCGGCCGGGCGCTGCTGGCCTTTAACATTTATGTGAGTGTGTGTGTGTGTGTGTGGTGTGTTTCGTGTCAGCTCCTTCTCCCTCCGTCCTCTCTTTCCCTTCCAGCGCCTGCGTCTCGACCAGCATCTCTTTCGCCTTTCGCGCCCCATCCGTTTGTTGCCTGCCTGCAAAACCGATCAGTCCACCACGGCCGCCGTCGCCGCCGACGAGAAACTTTTTTCTCCATCATTCGGAGCGTCCCCCAGCCAGCCAGTCAGCAGCCTGTGTGTGTCTATTTGTCTCGCCTTCTCGCCGGCTCCCGTCCCCACTCCCACCGCAAAGAGAACATATTTCGATCGTTTCGCCTCTAAATCTAGTCTCTCCTCCTCCTTCTCCTCCCCTTCTGAACACCTGACCTCGCTAAAATCACACACCTGCCAATGACGACGCATCACGAAAAGCGTCTGTCTATCTGAAGGCATGGTTTCTTCCGATTCTACATTCTGATCTCCGTGCCTTGTCAGCAGTCTCTTCGTGATCTTCCTCTCCGATGTTTCCCTGATCCCGTCCGATTTCAACCGGCACTGCAGTCCGAAATCCGCGCCGCTTTGACACTGTCGGCTCGTCTACAGTACCCTCTATCTCTCACTCTCCATCTGCCCCGCCGGAAACGTAAGTTTGCCCTCCCGTCAGAGATGGGTCTCGCAACGAAACATCGCAAACTGCAAACTTCTCTCTCCTCTGCGTCGTCGAAATCTCACAGATCTCAGCTGTTTGTGACCCCGAAAACAAAACGACGGCCAGCCCGACGGACGCGCCATCAGGTGTTTTCCCTCTCTTCCTAATTCTCGGGCGCCCGTGTCGTTTCGGATCTTCCCCTCCGTGCTTCTTCTTCTTCTCTTTCCGATCCGCAACAATTCGCAACTTCTCCTTTCCCTTCTTGATAAGAGATCCCAATCATCCGAATCGTTCTCCCTCCCGTATCATTCTTCCCTGCTACCGTCGACTTCCTTCTCATGTTTCCGAACACTTTGTTTGTCTATTTACGGCCTCGAACGTTGCGAAGAACACACTGCTCCACGTATTACAATGGAGAAACGCGAATCAGATGGTTAGCAAAAACGCCGTCAGTGGGAGTGAATCATAAAATAAACGTGTCGGAAGGAAAAGTGCACTCGCAAAAAAACGGGACGACGCGGCAAGCCGGCTGTTTCTCAAAACAACTGTTCAAGATTTGAGGAGAAGCTCTTCCGATGTAAACTGTCTGATTCTTCCATCTGTTCCCGCTGGTCTCTGAACTCCCTCGCCTACCGTAACCCTTGCAGTCTTCTCCTTCCCCTCCAACTTTTTGTTTATGATTTCTCTGATCTGTGCGTTGGCTGCTGATTGAATTGGCACAATCAGATGGTTTGTTTACAGAGAATTCATCCTCCTCGCTTCCTCCCCAAACCAACCCTTGACCTTCCCGTTTTGAATATTCATGTCTTCCGTCAACGGACTACTTGCACCTACCGTATGACCGGACAACTTCATTTCCATGATAAGCCGCTGCCGCGCTAGCGCTCAACTTCTCGACCGTACTAAGCGAAACGTGCCATATGACGAGTCTCTGGAAATCGAACGATAATTTCGTTGCCTTGTCGCTTGACTTATTGAACTCTCTTCGCCTCTTCTTCCTAACGCTCTCTCTCTCAAAACTACAGTAATCATGTTATTTCCAGGTAATCCAGACGGCTCCCTTCGTCCCCTTCGTAGTCTCCGTAGTACTAAAAGTAAGTTGCTCCTACTCTTTTCGGCAACATTCTCCAACTCGTCTCCTCCTCCTTCGCATTGTTCCACTCTCTTCCGCGTTATCTTTGCCCTCTGTCCGGACCGCTTATCAGTTGGTTTCTCAGCTGGCGAGCAGCTATCTTCTGCTTCATTACAAAGAAATGGCATGTCAGGCGAGAAGAGAGTGGTGATAAGGAAGGGGGAATCGGGGGAGAAGCAAAGACAAAGAAAAAAGAAAGTATCAAATTGTCGCTTTTCCAGGTAGATCAATAGTAGAAAATGGTTCGTTCGGATAGCGCAGAAGAGGATCAGATCATCAATGATGACGGGTGAGTTGAGACATTGATAACTATGGAAATAGACTGGGAAATGGGATGACTACTGTAGTTCAAACTTTTAGTATAGTGCTTTTTCATTCCGGCCATATGAGTTAGTTTCTCATGGTTGAGTTCAGTTCCCAGCCTCGAAACATACGAAACACCTGGCCCTAGGGAGAGAGAGTGTGTGAAGTGAGCAAACGCAGAGATATGAATTTGGAAATGGAAAGCGAAACATAACATTCTCAATTTGGTGGGAACGAGTGTATAGGACCCGCCCCCTCCATGAGATTGGGGCCAGTTAGTGTGCTCCGAGCCTCACTCCTCCATTCCTTCCTTTCCCGACAATCTTTCTTTCTTTTCAGATTTGATCTCATTGAAGAGGACGAAGAGATGATGAGTTCGGGCATAGGTGCACTGCCCGCGGCCATCCCCGACTGGAGCTCCATGACGGGCGCTCGGCTCTCGACTGGCTCTGCCGCTCCGACCATCATGTCGGCCGCTTCGGCGTTCGACCTGACGGCCGCTGGCGTCCAGAACTCGATGCGTTCCGTCGTACCTACCTCGACGATTGGGCATGCACCGATGCTCGCCAACCGGTCTCTATCACAACCGGCACCGCTGTCGCCAACGTCGCTCGATCCGGACAGAAGGTTGGTAGTGTGACAGGACTTGTGCAAAACTTCATCATGAATAGGTCCAGAATGCGGCGGCAGATCGCCAACTGCAATGAGAGACGGCGGATGCAGAGCATCAACGCGGGATTCATGGCTCTTCGGGCCTTGCTGCCGCGGAAAGAAGGCGAGAAGTTGTCGAAGGCGGCCATTCTGCAGCAGACTGCAGAGATGGTCCATCATCTTCTGGGGCAGAAAGGAGACGATCTGCCCGACGGAGGAGAGCCGAAGAAGCTCAAACTAGAAGGTACTGCTTGGTCTCTCGATTCTCCTGTATCCCTACGGTTTCAGAAGACCATCAAGACGCTGACCAACACGCGCAAATAATCCATCTACAATCAGTTCTCGAGTCCGAACGAGCAACGAGAAAGATTTTGGAACAACAAGTCGTTCAGCTCCGTGAGCTGCTCCAGATGACCACCACATCTTCCCAGGCGTCGTCCCCGGTGACTCCTCGGTCCAACGGCACCGCATTCTCCATCCCGGGATCGTATGCTTCATCTGCACTGCCGACTCCGATCAGGGAGTCTCCGGAGCGGAAGCCGTCGTACCAAGACACCACGAGCACTCCGCTGTCTCTCCTGACGCTGAACAGCTCGCCAACGTCTTCTGAACCTCTCGTGGCGCCACGGGTTCTCCATCCACCACCGTTACCGAGTATAGAGACGACGGTCATCCGTCCCACGCCACTGCCACCGATTTCTGGTGAGTATTATTCAAATGTAGCCCTCCCATGACCGTATTCATTCCAGTCGAAGTCTCGTCGCCATCCCTGTCAACTCCGTCGCCGCTGACGGCCGCCCCGATAATCTTCTCATCGGCCGCGCCACCACAACCCAACATTCTGTTCTCGACGGCGGCGGTCACGTCGGCCATGTCAACTGGTAACTCGACTCCCGTCGGTCTTCCGCATCATCTCCAGGGACACAATTCGGCGTTTGTGTGAGTACGGGGGACTAGAGAACTATACAGTAACCGAGGAACTTCCCAACAAACCATTTCTCTTTCAGGAGCACCCAACCGAGCCTCTCCCTCCATCAATCCGTTCAAACCATCGTCGATGCGATCCGTCATCTGGAGGGCAGTCACTTCATGGCGACCTCGCCACCGCCGACTTCACAGACCTCGCTGGTCCGCTGAGAACCGTTCGTCCCCTAGCAGTAGTTTTCACACTATCCAATTTTCTCGTCTAATCTCTCTCTCTCTCCCTCACTTTCCGTCTCTCTTCAGGTTGATCCTGCTTCTTTTTCTTCTGTTTTTTGCTCTCCTTTCCCGGCACAGTATCACATTTTCTGCAGTCTCTAATTGATGAATTCTATGCAAAGAGTCCTTGTTTTCTTGTTTTTAGGTATCCATTCTTGTTGTGTTTCTCCTTTTTGATTGTGCCGATTCGGTCCTCTCCCCGTCCCTTCTTAGCTTCTAT
Source organism: Caenorhabditis becei (assembly GCA_900536315.3). Classification (NCBI taxonomy): domain Eukaryota; kingdom Metazoa; phylum Nematoda; class Chromadorea; order Rhabditida; family Rhabditidae; genus Caenorhabditis; species Caenorhabditis becei. The sequence goes on from LR539541.1 coordinate 358,966, forward strand.
TCCTTCCGATCCTTCCGGACCGCTTCTTGTTCTCTCTCCGTCTCCAACTCTCTCGTCCCCGTTCTCCTGACACTGCCCCCGTTTTTTCTTGAAATCGTGTCGATTTTCTTTTCTTTTTTCACCCGGTGGTTTTGTTGACCGTTTTAGCTTGAAACACTTTCATTTTCAGACCTCAACCTGCCCATTGCTCTCACAGAAGCCTAAGATTATAATTTAAAATAAATGTGAACTAAAGTACAAATAATGGTAAAGGTCTGAATTGTGGGTGAGTGCACGAAAAGGTTCAATCGGATAAATCGTTATTGTTGAAGAAATGTTCATATTTACGACTTTGCAAATCACAATATAACAGAGAAAAAGAGAAGAAAGTTGGGGAAGCATATTTTCCGAAACTGTACGTATAGAATACAGGAGAATAAATAACCAACACCTAGTGAGAGTCTCGTCAACGTTATGCGAAAGAGATCCTCTTTAAGTGAACCGAAAAGTCCCGATGGTTTGATTGAATGATATCGTTTTGCTTATTGGCCTCTCGTCAGGTAGTCTTTCTGCACGACCGCCTTATACTCCTCGAGCAGATCAGTCACCGAGTGCACGGCCTCGTCCATCATGTCGAGAGAGAAATTGTCCTGGAAGAAATGATCGATTTGAATACAGTACTTCCCCACTCTAAAACTTACAATTTTTTCAAACTTGTCTATGAAGGCCCTCCTCGCTCTCAACTTGTCGTATTTCTCCAGAAGTGACTCAAACAATGGAGCAACACTTGTGCTGTTGTTGAGCAGCAATCCGGACACCTTGTACTGTGGTTTCACGTACGGAGACAGTGGTGCGTGCATCATTCGCAGCGGTTTCAGCATGTAGAACGGAGGACGTTTGATAGCGAACTGAAAACGGGAAGGTTCTGATTGGCTATTCGGAGACAACTTACATCGACATTCTGTTCGGCAGACATGATAGTGTGTGCTTCGATTTGTCCTTGTAGGAACATGTACGCAGAGAGCATACAATCGTTCGGTCGGACTCGGGAAGCCGTAGAGACCATCATTGACGTGGGCTTGAGGAGGAATCGTGTGACGTCGGCGACCGAAGTTTTGCGAGTGAAGTTCTCATTTGGATCAACGACAGGGGAGATGGCTGGAATGGAAATGGTACCGAACTGTAGACAGTGTGGGGATCATACCGGACTGAACGAAGTGCATTGGCGGAAATGGCGCCAAGTCGAGATAGCGAATTGACGGGCAGACGGCCGAGTTGAAGCGGTACATTGCAGTGGAGGCACTCATAATTCTGGCAACCAATGAGTTGATGTGGTCGAACGTCGGAGTGTCTGTCTTGAACTTTCCGGCAGCCAAACGATGCAAAGCCGCATTGTCGAGCACAACAACGTGATCTGTAAGTTGCGGTTTGATTAAAACTATTTTTTCGAAAATATAACAGACCTGGATTTTCAATAAGCCGCTGCATTGAGAGAACCCAATTGTACGGGTGAACAACGACGTCAGTCGATGAGCTTCCCTCGCTGTTCGCAAAGACACTGTAAGTCTGAATAACCTTCTTCGGGAATGCTTCACGCAGTCGTTCAAGGAGCAGCGATCCGGTACCGGATCCAGTTCCTCCAGAGACACTGTGCGTGAACAGAATACCATCGAGGTTGTCAGTGTTCTCGGCTTCTCGCACAATGATGTCCATGATTTTTTCTTGAACTTCCCTTAAGATTTTTGTTTTGAACTCGAAGCGAACAATTTCCAATTACATACTTTCCCTGGCAATATCCGCTTGCCCAGTTGTTTCCAGCACCACCTCCGTGGTCCGACATGAAGATGTTATCAGTGTTGAAGAGGTTCGAGAAGGTCTGCGACTGCATCATTCCGTTTATAACTCGCGGCTCGAGATCAACGAGAACTGCGCGAGGAACGTAATGATCGTCGTCGGCCTGGTAGAACAACAAGTCTTTCTTGTCGTTCATATCGTCTTCGTGTGTCGTTTGACCTCTTCTGGAACGAACGAAACGTGTTTTCGATTCGTTTTTTGAATGTGCTCACTCATTGATTCCGTGCTCGTCTATCATAGATTTCCAGAATGCCTGAGCCAGTTGATTTCCGCACTGTCCCACGTGGACAGTCATCAAAGCCCCCGTTCCCGACATCTAAAATAGAGATAGACAACAAAGGACCAAACACAAAATATCTCAGATCATGATCGAAACATTCACCAACACAAAACAGACATGCAAACGCTAACGAAAACGTTTTCATTAGATTTCGGGAATTTATCAACAATAACAGTAAAAGAAAACAATGAAGAAAACAGAAAACAATAACGAAATTGATCCGATCACGACTGACTCTGCTCATACGACTCCTCGAACTTCCCCCGGATTGCCGAGAAGATCTGAGAACAGATAAAGTTGCAGTTTTGAGAAAATTGAATTTACCTGTTCAACGCTTTCGAATGCTTTCACGAGAACTTCCAGTGCATTGATTCCCTCCTTCGTTTGGACTCGGAAGAGGATCTTGTCCTCAAGTGGATGTGGAACATTGTAGCCGCAGAACTCCACTTCGTCCCTGAATTCACATTTTCGAAATGTTTAATTTTGTTTTGAGAAACGTACATTCTGCTGAGGATGTGCTTGATAGAGTTTCCGATGGTGTGATCTTCTTCGTACATAATCAGGGTCAAATTCGTTGGATCTTGTTCGAAACTTTTTGGATCGAGCTTTAAAAGCAAAATGAACATGATAGGTAACAGAAAAAACATACAATCTCCATTTTCTTCTTTGCCGGAACGTTCAGATCCTCTTCTTCGACTTGTGGCTCCTCTTCTTTCATTTCAACGTCATTGTCAGCCATTGTTGAATGTTTTCTGAAAGCAAGAACTGTGCCATAGAAAATCGAAACTGGAACAAGAAGTAAAGTAAATGTTTGATTGAGTTATCGAAAATTACCAAACAGAACGGGTCTTTCCAGTTCGCAGAAAATTGGAAAATACTTAGATATAGGCCCCGCCCCTTTTTTGCAATTGCGGCGCGCAGTTTGGCAAGTGCCCCGCACACTCTGTGGTTCGTTCGCGGGAGCTTGTGTCAGCAAAAAATAATCTGAGCTGTTGTAGACGTAATCGTAGATTGCTTTGCTGTTCAACATCGGGTTTAGTATCTCGTGAAAATAACACAAGTGCTGGAAATTATATATTTGTTGCACAGGTGCTCAATCGAATGAACCTTTTATTTTTCGTATGGGGTGAAGGATAGAAGTTGTTTACGAACAACGGTTTCGATCAAATAGAACAGAAAGTGGGGATGACGTTGCTCTTTAAGAGTTGCATAGGTCTCAATTAAAAGGAGAAGAAATGGGAAAGTGGGGCTACTGTGACAGAGACGGGGCATAATGTGATGGTCTTGATGTTCGTGCTCGGTCAGTCAGTGTGGGTAAGCAATTGGGAGGAAAACATTGAGAAAGTGCATTCGTACTGTGACGCCGATAAAAACAAAACGAGATTGTCGAGGGACGGCGCTTAATCACGGAAAGTTGCGAGTAATATCGACTAGTCACGAGTCAGACGCATACAGGGTTGAGAGGAAAGAAAAGGAAACACGTTCGAGTCAGAAAATAAATTTGATGGGATGGGTAGGGAAAAGATCAAGATGGATAGATTCATATGAACGACGAGTTAAATTAATGCTTCTTCGGTGGTGACGATTCGGAACGGGTTACTCTTCTTGGCTTCTGCGTACGCACTGCGCGACCTTCTTCTTGAATTCGGCATAGTTTTCTCGTTGCATTTTCTGAAAATGAAAAATTAATTTTCTTGCTACAACCAGCTGATAACAAACAGCAGCATCAACATTAGCAGGAGATTCGAAGTTTGGATCAGTGAGCATCGAGATTACGGAGAGAAGGATGGTTTCGACGGTGTGAACTGGCAGCCAGCGCTCCTCCGGCCGTTCGTATCCCCACCTAAATTTTGAAAATAGGATAGTAATAAAACCGACTCCTTACTTATCATCTCCTGGATCATGAAGAATCGAGATACAAACGTTTCCTTCCTTGTCAACTGAAATTAACGTCATATTGTGGGGTTCACTGCTACTCTAACTCACTGTTCGGATGCCAGATTTCGGAGACGAACTTCATCTTCGGGGGCTTCTGTGGGTAATCCCGCGGAAAGTCGAGAATCGCCTTGAAGAAACCTCCCTCACTGAAAGAGGCTGATTGGAGAAGCACTTCGAGTGTAGTTCTTACTAGAGAGTATCAGGTGGTCCGATGACCAGCACCTCCCATTTGTAGATGTCGTTGTCGTCGACGAGACCAGCCGAGAATCCGTCCACCGGAACTCGTCGCATGTCTAAAAATTTAATTGTTTTGATCTCTGACCGATAAGTCACGTGGCAGTTTATTACCTGCGAGTTGTTTCTTCAGCAGTAGCGAGGATTGCTCCATCTCGCTGAAATGATAATCATGATTGGAAAATTTCTAATCGGAATTGAACGCTTTTCCCTAGTAGAGGGAAAATCGATAGCGACGGAAAATGAAACGCTAAGTGCAGCCTTTTCAAAGCTTCTAGATACCGGAAACCACGTGCTGAGCTGACAGAATACTTCTTTTCGTTATCAAAAAGAACTATGAAACGGAAAAATGGGACCCACACACGCAGCAATCTCTAAATCAGCGGCGACATGGCGAGCGCCAACGAATGAACGAGAAAACGAAAACGTGATTGTTAAAGGCGCAGAGAATTTCGTCATCTGGTCTCGCCACGACCGGTGAAGAAAGGCGCGCCGGTTCAAAATTGAGCGCCTTGGCTTTAGCAAAAACTGCTCAGAGTCCTGAAAAAAAAACTTTCTGGGAAAATTGCCAAAGCTTGTCTTTCCTGCGCAGGCTGCTTTTTCAAAGATAAGTTCTTCTCTAAAAAATTTGAATATTTCTCTAAAAAAATATTTATGAAAAAAAATGCAGGTTTATCTTTTTTTTCCAGTTAATTTATTCCAGTTTTATTTCCTTTCAAACAAAAAAAAACGTTCCAATATTTTTGTCACACCACGCACGAGATTGATACAAAAAACGAAGAAAAACACAAAAAATACGAATCTTTACATAAAAAGAAGAAAACGATGGCTCTCCTAGCGATCCCCTGAGCAGAAGAATGTCCGAACAATTGAGAAGAACACAAGAGGACAGTCTCAATAAATATCCGAAAGAAGTTTTGATTAGGTTGTATTTAGGAATGTGTGCCAATAGAAGGATGATTGACAGCATCCTAATTATTATTAGATCTCAGTGCATGCAGTGAAAGAAAATGTTGAATGATGGAAAGAAAGTTGGGGGGACGGATCGGCGCGAATCGGGAGTCACTTTTTACAAACACGGGTTTCTTTCCAGGCATCGTCAGTCTTTCAGGTGGAGAGAGAGAATGAGAGCTGGAGGAAAAGATCACCGACGGAATAGTTAGAAGGGCGGGGAGTTGATGGCCACAGAAAATGCGAAAGAGGGGGTGAGAAAGTGATTGTGGGGCGGGGAGGAGGTATGGAAGAAGTGTGGAATCATCCTATAGCAGAATAATGCGGCAATGGGGGGAGTGAAAGACGGAGGAAAGACCCAGGGTTAACGGAGAGATAATGCGAGAATGCATCTACTAATTCGGAGGGAAAACAAATCACTCTAGAACGCGGATAAATGTTTCAAGAAATAACGTTTGCACAAGAGGAATCAATCAGAGTCGATGAGGGTCGAAGCCAGAATCTCGGCTTCAGGAATCTCGTATTCTGGAGCCAGACAGTGGACGAAGTCGCGGAAGTTGGTGTTCGAAAGAAGCGTTTCGTTGTCTGCCCACAACCTGGAAATACACAACTGATAATCATTCCCATCTGTATTTTATTACCTGGCAAGAGCTTTGTCTCTCTCCTGTTTCCGATCATCTTCATTCGTCGAGCACGTCGACTTTGTCTCTGAAGTGATGATGCTTCCATTGAGATCTACAGCGATCGGCTGGTTAGCGTGCTGGCCAAGAAGACCAGTGTTGGCAAGAAGACGTTGGCGGAACTCTTCGAAGTTCGTCGTCATTGGCAACAAATCGATCGGCTCTTTCTTCACTTCAACTTCTCTCTGAGCTCCGATTCCAGCGAGAGCGGCAAGTTTGTCCGATGAAGAGAGGCCACTGAAGATGTCGTCATCACTGAAATCATGAATATGAGCCCGTGATCAATGTGTTCCTGATCACTTACACTTCCTTCTTTATCTTGATCTCTCCACTGTTTACCACAGCTGGAGACTGAGATCTTGCCATTGACTGACTGATGATCTGCTGGACCAGTGGAGAAGCTTTTGGAGTCGACGAGAAGTTCGGGCCGGCAGGACTCGGAGTGGTTGGGGTGGTCACGTTGCCTCCTCCACGGATGTAGTCGATCAACTCGGTTTTGAACTTGTTGCCCGGTCCGAAACATCCTTCCTCCAGTCGCATTTCCTCTTCCAGTTGCAGCACCTTCTCGTAATCTTCCTTGTGATGCGCCTTCAGATGCATCTTCAAGTTGGTTGAGAAAGCGGATCCGGTGCGGAACTCGCAGTTGGTGCAGCCAACCATCTGGAAATAACGGAACAACTAGACAATCGGACAAGTGGGTCCACTTACTCTATCTTCGAGATCCTTGAAGTACACCCACACTGGATGACGACGGAGACGACGACGCTTCGGTTGTGGCACTCCGTTGGCATCGGTTCCGTGAGGAGCATTCAGAATTTCCTGTTTGATGTGAGCAGGGAAGTTCAGGGTGTTGATGATGTGATCCTGGGTCACTGGCATTGCTGAAACACCCGTATTGAAAAGATAAAGACATTTTGATAGCTTACGTGGAGGAGTCGGCTGCATTTGATTTCTGGCGAGCTGGTTCAGAGCTGCCAGGTTGGCAGCATTCAGCGTGAATTGTGGCACGGCGTTCTGCTGCTGCATCTGCTGTTGCTGTTGTTGTTGCTGCTGCTGCTGCTTGTGAGCTGCCGCCTGAGCCTGGAGCTGTGTCTGCATGTTCTGAAGATGCTGCTGGATCCCGTTGTTGGCAAGGGTCTGACGGAGCATCGCGTTCAACGGATTCTCCTCTCCATTCTGTTGCTGACTGGCCACTGGAATGAAATCGAAAAGTTTGTGGAACGGGTTCGGATCGCTTACATTTGTTGATAGTCATCAGGATGCTTGAGGTCATCGGAGGCATTCTCTTCCTGTTGGCATCCACGTTGAACAGCTTCGACGTGTTTCCACTCAACAAGAGAGCATTCAGGTTCAACGCATCTTCAGCCATGATGACCTAAAATAACTGTTCTAAACTCTGCTTCATCTTCTCAGATGCTCACCTTCTCATAATCGGGTCTGTGGTGAGATCTCAAATGTACTTTCAGGTTGGTACTGAACACACTCTTCGTGCTGTACAGACACTGCTTGCAGCGGGCGGTCCCGTCGACGACGTCGAAGTACGGCCACACCGGGTTACGCCTCTGCCGCTTCCGTTTCGTCGGGGTCGACTCGACGCTGGGAACGGATGCAGAAGTGGTGCAGGGACTGGCAGGCATTTGAAGGCCTGTTGACAAGTTGACAGGCAGCTGGAATGGAACAAGGTTTCATAGGAAACCAGGTGGTTTCAGGGAGTGACAATCAGACATGACAAGACAACAAGTTTCAACTTTATGGAGTGCTTACCTGAGGAGTTTGCTGGAGATTGGCAAGCGTCTGCTTGAAGAGCTGTTGGTTGAATGCTGCGGACATCATGTTGATCGTGTTCTGGTTGTTCTCCATCAATGACTCCTTGAAGTCTTGGTGAAACCGAAGCAGCTCTGAAAGGGAGAAAGTTCTGGGAAAGCAGACTTCTGGATACTCACGTCTCTGCAGATCCTCTTCTACACTGACATTCTTGTCCTGGATGTCATTTATATTTGTTGAAGACGTTGATAAGTTATCAGGTGAGTTGTCACGGTCACTGCTGTCGAAGCTCGTCGCCACGTTTTCAGGTGAGAAAGAGGCATTTCCAGAGTCCGAAGTGGGCGTCTCAGTGCGCAGATCGGTGGGACTGTGGTGCTCGGAACTGTAGGGTGGAGAGCTCTCGGAAGTGGTCGTGAACGAGGAGACGTCGACGTGATCGTCGGAGTTGCCTAGGGAAGCTGTGAAGTCTGCTGATGGCAGGAGGGCGGCCAGAGTTGAGGAGACGTCGGTCATCGCATGAACACCGATGTGACCTGGAACTTGGAACTTGAGAAATGAAAATGGAAAGATAATCAAGAAGAAGCGAACGGGAGGATGGCCACCGGAACCAAAAATAAACAGATTGGAAGAAAGAAATCAGTTGGTCAGCGGCCTCACACGCTGGATCTCTTCGTGCAGCGGCTGTCAGACATGCGCGGAGCTGTCAAGGTGGTAGCCAGCGGCTCGGCTACTCTCCCCTCTTTGTTCGGTTCAGCAGTTCTCGAACCCGTTTCGTAAAGCACACATAATACAGGACGGGTGCTGTGTCTCCTTCTATCTCGCCAAACACATAATCGTACTAATCGCGAAGGAGGAGGGGGGAGAGCCGAGATGGAGAGATCATTAAGCGGACGGACGGGCGGACGGTAAGAAAATAGAGAGAGAGAGACGGCAATTTGAAACAGCTACTTGATACGGAAATCAGAACACACACATGGATCGAGACCGAACGTATAGGGAGACTTGACACCGGACCGAAACTGGATATACGGTCGATCATGGCTCTCGGAGCAAGCCAACTGGGGGGAGTGACGTGGCAGAGTGGGTTCAGGTTCAGACAAAGACATTGTCTTCGGCGCTGTTATCAGATGTTTCCTATCAATCAGCAAGCGAAAGTGCATAGAAAGCGAAACGAAACGGAGAGGAGTACTGTTCTTCATACTGGGTCAGTGTCCAGGACTGGACTGATCCAGCTGATGATTGCGATGGGTTCGGGGCTCGGTCTCCAGGTCGCGCAGACAGCATGCGCGGTGCGGAGAGATAGGGGGCCTCCGTGAAGAAAAACAAACTGATAAAACTGGGAGGTGTTTGCTCCGTAACGCCGGACGCTAAAAGGGGAAATCACGAAGTGCATACAGTAAGAAACCAAGTCGAGAAGAGGCTTTCCTTCGAAGGAGTGTCGCAACTCTGCGAAACTGGAGACGCGTGTGAAGCGAGCACTGCAAACTGATACTCGTTACCGCAAAGTCATCTCCCGAGCATACAAGTGTACTAAGGTAACAGACAGGTATCGAATTGACGGCTAGTGCGCGAAAATGGCAGGAGACGGGGTAATGAGAAGAGCGAAGAAGTTGGGGTTGACTGATAAAAATAGCACATGGCAGAGGAGGGAGACAATGAGCGTTGATAGTAAAATATAGTAAGACGACACAACACAGAAATTGGGCTGATAACAAGAGAAGCTCTCCAACAACCAGAGTTTCAGTACTAGGTTGATAGCACGAGGTACGCGCGCAATACACTTTTGGAAGTAGAATAATGGGAATCGAGGCGAGGCGAGTTTAGTATTGTACTGATAAAACCTGGAAGTTGTCTGTTTGAAGAGGAGAGTCTCTTGTGGTTCTGGAAGCAAGTGCACACCGAATGACCAGTATCTGCCGGGGCGACAGGCGGTTCCTCGAAAAAAGTAGTCCAAACAGGGGTCGCTAGTTGCATTGTCGGGGGAGGGCAACTCGAAGAATGGCGCACTTTGGCCGCGCGGTATTGTGCAATCTATTTTCAGAAAGTATACTGTTGGTGGCTCACCTGTGCGCGCAAACATTCACCTTCTTTTCGAGTTTCAAAAGCAAAAGTTTGCGCGTCTCTCGGCTTTCCGCGCTGTCTCCGCGCGGCTCGTCCGGCGCGGACAGTGCTCCGCGGCGACTCGCAGTTGGCCGTCTCGGGTCAGAGTCTCGAGTCAGAGTCGAGTCACGAACCGGCTCCCACAAGTCAAACACGTCGGCGCTCTCTTCGCGATGCCCCACTATTTCCTATCAATTTGAGAGTACGGTAAGGAGCTGCTGGGGCCTGAAGCCGGCCCCAAACAATGCAACTTTTATCCTTTTTGACCAGAAATTCGAAACGGCGCTGCGTCTCGGGCGTTCCGCATGCTGTCCGCGCGTCTGTCGCCGGCCGCCGAAGATCGCGCGCCGCCCGAATTGAAACTTTTGCGGAACGAGAGTGAATGGAATGGACATAGAGGTGAACACGCTAATTAGACGGATCCGAGAGAAGGATACGGTAGTCGGGAGTGTTGCGAGAGAAGAGCGGAACCAGTTCGGATGCAGAAAACGGCAGGTGAAGATGTACAGGAAAGCATTAGCAAGTTCAACAAATGTAGTCCTCAAGACCGGATTACTGTAGCAAAGACTTGTTCGGCAATTGGCCGAAAATCGCAAGAAACTGATAAGGATACGGGTGACAGAGGGGAGAAGCCGGAAAGTTAGGAAGCAGCAGTTTCCCCAGATACACTGATTTCCAGCCAGAATCAAAAGTTCACACGCACTTCTTTCTCGAACACAACGCCACACACACAATATCAAGCGGACTCTTCTCGCCCATCCGGCTCAAGTACGTATAAATGTGTTGCACATACATACATACACGCTGTATGGTGTAACTTTACACCGCCCCAAGGGCGATGAGCCAATGTCCAGGAGGCAGCCGGCTCCCGGATCAGTGACTCTAGTAATCGGGGCAGCGGCTGGTAGGTTACGTGCTCCGGGAGCCCGCGATGAAGAGTCCTCTCGCGATTACAACATTCGCAACATTGTAATGCTATTGCATAATTATTCGGAGAAACGGACGGGCTCCGAGTCGGAGCACACCGGCTTGACGGGGCAACATTTTGATCGAGTAGTCTCTTCGGGAACACAACTCACAGGAACATCAAACTGGAGGGAGGGAGAGAGCTCTGATAAGATGGAAAGGGGTACTGTAGTGGTTCTAGGAAGGAATACTTCAATAGCAGATAGACAGACATCATTCGGGCGGTGGTCAGTAGATATCAGGTGATGGAAACAGGATATGCAGGCAGCAAGCTAATCACTAGGTTATGTTGAAATGAGATGTTTAGGCGCGTCATGCCCCCATCTGGGTTTACAAAGTTGGTAAATCGTATAAATTAGTGCGGGTGCTCACGGAGCAAGCGCAATGCATCCAGTATTACAGCACGGAACCAGCCGACTGGCCTCTGGGTTAGTGCATCGGGAGGACGGGAGAGGCAGCAGACGGTTACATCATAAACAATTGAGCAATCGGTGCCTCCGGAGCCGCCCGGAGGCCTGCTCCGATCATCCGAAGAGTTCGTCGCAATTACCACAAATTTCGGGTGAGGAAGGCAGCTTCAGGGGGAGAGAAGCGAAGACACACTTCGCGACCGATTGTTTAGATTTTACAAAGATGCTCGGAAAGACGGAAAGTTGTACTCCCGGGCGTGAGGAGACGAGAGAGGAAGTGTCCAATAGAACGGAACGGATGATAATGATAGGGAAGGAAAAGTAAGTGGGAGGTCATCTCGGGAAGATGAAGATATATGAAGTTCGGAAAGTACTGGATACGGTAGGAGTCCGTTATCTTTACCCTAGATTCGAGTCTCAAAGTATAAAGTGAAAGGCGGATTTGTAGGAGAAGCTACAATGATGAGAGCCAGGTGATGCTAGCTGGAACATGTCGTACTAGACACCTTGACACTTTGCATTGCTTCTTCCTCGTCTCCAAATTAGCATTTTGATGAGAAAGAAGTACAAGAAGCGGCAGGGATGGATCTGCCTTGAAGTGGTTGGAGAGATCCGGGGGAGGTGGAGAATGATGTCCGTAGTGCGAAGAGGGGGATCTAAACGGATCGCAAGTTTCATAAAGTTAAAATGAGCGCGGAGAGGCGGCGTCCACCCCGGGAAGGAGGCGGCGACTTCTTCCAGGAGATGCGCACTTGTATATGTACAGACAAGACAAAGGACAGTATGGTTGTATGTGTGTATAGACTTATCTGCGAAATAGGCCATCTACAACATTTATCTCTGCGCGCCTGGTGTGGACGCTCTTCTGGAAGGGCACTCTCTCCTACTCGCGCCGACGCATCCCGAAGTGCGGCGTACCTGTTCCTTAATCGCCGTCGGCCATCACCCAGAAGCTTCTTCTCGCTTCTCCCTACCTTCGTCGACTTCTTCTTCTTCTTATTCTCTTCTGCGTCGCCGTGGCGACTTTCGAGATATAATTGAGATAACATATAGATATTTGAAACATGTTATAGTGTCTACGCTTCCGCAGTTAGGTATGCGGGCCAGCAGATACCGGCTGATTCGTGCCGACGCCGATCGGAGACAAAGCGCTGTTGCGGTGGCGACGACCACTCATTTCGACGTGGCAACTTCTTCGGCGCGCTTTCACTCGCATCTTTATCGCGATAAGGTATCTAGTACCTGGAACACGTTTTTGACGTAGAAATCAACTGGCCAACATGCGCTGCACGTCCGAAACAATTCATGGAACAAACTTATCGGACTTCTCGGAGATGACGTGGCCAGGCTAGGAAGATTCGGCGGGTCTCGTCACGACTACCGTAGTTGCCAGGGACAGGGTCAATGGAGCAGAACGCTTAGAAGATTGGAGCCAACTCGTACTAGTGAGACAGACTCGAATAGAATTGCATGTTAGTTAGTACAAAAAATTGGAGTTCTCCTAGCTGGCGTATTCTCAAAACCGCCCCAAATAATGGAGACTGAATGCGGTCTAATGGGACAACGAAAGTGGCTCATCTACCGTAGACGGCGCCATGTCACCACGGGCTCAGCGCGCATATTAATGGGCCTCATTCGGCGATTTGCCCTCTCTCATCTTCAGCCTCATCATTATTATTATTCTTCTTATGTCTGGAGGTAACCATGGAAAGAGGGGGAGAAACGACATGGGCCGGCAAGAAACAAGCATCGGAGCTCGAGCGCAGTGCTCGAGAAAGCGGCTCGTGACAGTCGAGACGGTCAGCGGGCCGAGAGTTTACATTTTGGTTAACTCGCTTCCATCAGTTTCTTGTTTGTTGTCTCCCCCGCCCAGGCTCAGGTTAGGAGAGCTTCGTTTCTGCAGAACGAAACGAGAAGAACTTGAAAATGGAGCCGCTCGAAAAGGAGGTCGCGGGCGCCCGAAATAGACAACTGGAGAACTGGGGTATGGTTTGAAACACGGCTCGTCTCGAGTGGACGGCTGATGGACGGATGACAAGAACACACAGGGCTCCGGGGCTCACTTTCGAAATTCGCACCACCGCAAAAATAAACAAAGCTGTACCTGTGTTGGTCAATGGAAGAAGAAAAAAAGATCATTGAGTTGCTCTTTCGGAAAACATTTACAAAAAAGTAAAGGGTGGGAGGAACAGAAATAGAGCTGGGGACATATGTACATGGGTTCTCGTGGAACCGTACGAAGGGTTCCAATGAAATTTGATACTGTAACTTGAAATGATGTGATCTAATGGTAAGACACAAATTACTGGTACCGTAATCACCAATGAACTCAGTCTGATCTTCTGAAAATGTCTCGAACGATTTCCAGCTTAACTGTAGATCTCATGAATGACTCTGGAAGTTTCGTGTCCACTGATCAGGGGTTCACAAATATGATACCAAAACTGATAGAACAAAGATAACGAGCTCTCGTGTTGTCTGATCAGAAGCTCTTGTCTAGTTATCACCTCGGTACGTCCGTGCGGGTCATTCTCCTCCTCCCTTCTTGGTCTTTCAAATTGTTACACGCAAATAGTTTGCTTAGGCTCTCAATCGGTGTGTGACTAACAGTAGCGAGACGAGAGAGAGTGCAGTGATAAGGCGAGACGCAGAGACCGGCTACTGGTACGACGCTTTGAAAGTTGCGGTGCACTTCCGTCTGCGCGCGCGTGGGAACGGACGCGGAGACGACGAGAGATCTCTCCGTTTTGGGTCATTAGGTAAAAGTTATCGTACCTAGCGCGTGTGTTTCTCGCTTCCAAAGGACACGATCTGATCAGTTTGAAGACGCTCACGGATAAAAAGTAGGTCGCACTTTGCAGAAAAACCGACGGATGATGAAGTCGATGATGCAGAGGCCGCCTTTCGGACGGCGATAAAAAACTCGAATTAATGAAGTTGTCTCCGCTCCGAACTAATCAAGAACTACGCCCTACTTGTACTAAAAGGGTTGTAAATCTCGGGTAAAAGATTCCAAACAACAGATACGGATACATGAGTTTGGACAGACCGCCGTGAAGATCGGAACGAACCTGGGGGTAAGAATCAGAACGGTTAGTCAAGGATCCAGGTGGGTCGGACTCTTCTGAACTGGTCTCGAGATGCAGGTGAAAGGAAGAGATACCTTATCAGCAAATTCCAAAAATTAGAAACTGCTTGAAGCGGAACCGGTTGATGGATCGGCATCGGATGCCAAGAAGCCAGACACGGAGATGACCAGAGACTACAGATAAACAGATAAGGAGACGCTGCTGACAAGTACACGCTCGGCTTCTTCTGTCTTCAAAAATGAAGGTAGTCGGTGAAGTAGGTCAGTAAGTGAAACTGTCATTCTCTTCTCCTTCTACCCATTACCTATCCGTCGATCCGAGGCGCGGCAAACCGTAAAAGGGCACGCGATGTCCGGAGGGAACAGACGCGCGGCGCGGAAAAGTGAAAGGATTACTGTAGATGTACCTACTGGTCTCGTGTTTCTCGAAGTCACAAACAATATCCGACTTCTCCTTCTCGGGAAGTGGGGGGAGGCCGCGCGAATCCCGACCAACCGCCACTTTCCATTTCACCTCGATTCCCTTCGAAGACCGCCGATTGCCCTTTCCAGGATTACCCGTTTGCAAGTCGAGAGGGACTTCGGAACGAAAGCAAATGCCTACTATTGAGTAGGTGGGAGAAAGTGGAAGATGAATGAACGGACGAGCTGACTCAGAGCTTTCTGCTACCGTAGTTGATGGGGCTGACCCGATGTGAATAGAGGAAAAGGAAAAGGAGAGACAATGAAAGTGCCACGTCACCGGTCTGATAAGGAAGTGAAACTTGTGAGACGAACGAGAGCAGAACTCTGCAGTCCGAGACGTTTCTCATTCGGAGCAGCTTACGGTAAACTTCATTTCAGATTGTGAGCTTTCAGTTTTCAGCACTTCCCGCAACCAATGTGCTAATGAAACAGTTATCTTTTCCTGTATTCCTCTCCAGCTTTGAATCTGTTTTGTGAACTTATTCGGAGCACTAGGCGGCTTCTTGATATCACATGAGCAAGATGTGCAGTCTGGAACCTTGATCGGAGCACATTTGCACGCTCTGTCAACCGGCCTTCCGCTTCTAGGACAATTCGAATGACTTTGGCCTATTTGCAGTTCCCGTCTCGGACTGGCTACCTATCCCGTCCAAACCAGCCAATCAAATCCCGACTTCATTCGCTCTTTATCAGTTCTAATAAACTTTCGATCAATTCCTCCAATAAATCGTCTTCTATCCGCCATTTCAGCCGTCATCAGCCATTCCTCGGAATCAAAACAAAACGAGAGTGGCTGCAATCAATCCCGAGAAAGTAGTCTCTCAGTTATACAATGATGTCCTTGTTTCTTCTTCATCTTCCGTCAGAAGACATGTGTCGCCATGCCCCCGCCCGTAGTTTCAAAACTCGTCGACCGCCCGTCGCCCCACTCGAATCGAGAGAACTGGATTCGGCCATCTGAATTGACCAAGCTGCCCCTCCTAACAAACACATAAAGGACATACTACGGTAATTTCGGAAAATAACAAGAAGGCAAAAGAGAAGAAGCTGAACAAGATTGGATTGCGCGCAAAAAGAGGAGAGGATGATGATGAGAAGAAGTTGAACAATATTTAGGAATGATGATGTGATCGGAAGTAGATCACCGACTTGGCGGAAAATGTTTGTAGGGACTCGGAAACAAGAGTCAGCTAGCATTATGACTTCAATGTAGGAAGCGGCACTGATTACTGTAGTGTGCGTTGACTATCGGACAAACTCCAGAGCAACTGACACTACTGTAGAATTCAAAAGACTTGCATGAAAAAGAGCAGAACTCTGTGCTCCATTCCTCAGTTATGGTATAGGTACAGTAACCCAGTCTCTTGCCATCGTCAGAGCGTCTGCTTCCAGTCCTCCACCCTTTTCCAATCACTTTTTGGATTAAACACTTCTTCTGGCAACAGTCCAAGTCGGTATCGCGTTGCAATCAGTCACTTATCAAAATGAGATTTGAGTAGAAAAAGGAAATGCTTGATCAGAGCGACAGCAGAAACGCCATCGCAATGTAATACCGGTTGACACATATAATATACAGATGGAGACGAGTGATAAAGGTGATATCAGCTGTAGATGTCACAGCTGGTCGAATGGACACTGGTCGGGGGGAGTAGATTATGCGGAAGAGCACATGCGGCGAGTTCGGAGCAGACAGTTGGCAGGCCGTCGCGTGCTTCTTCGCGGGCGGCCATCACTCAATCTGTTCGCGACTTTACTACGAAACTGCGAGAGATACACGAGAAGGGCACAAAAATCTGAAAGGACAAAGAGGTGGACTAAACGTTTCGAATTAGTCATTCACGGGACCAGGTGAATCGGCAGAGCTGAATTAGTTATGAACTGGTTACAGAGACGAGCGACGTTTTGAATGGAAGTAAGTTGCGCATTGAGCGGACAAATGCACGTGACACCGACGACAATGAGCACGGAAAACGGGGTCCAGGGTCCAGGGGGACTGGCAAAGGACTTTGAGTACCGTACTTCTCAGAGTAGAGTGTCCTGTTCCAAACTGTTCAGCAGTTTTTTTCTATCAGTCATTGAACAACCACCAATCACTAAGAAACTTTTTCTGATGGTTGCAAGAGGAATGTGGATTCAGAACCTCCCGCACATTCAGTTCATCGGGCACACAAATTCCCTTTTTATCAAAGTTCTTTGTATTGTTATGTGTGTTTGAAACCCGGCGCCAGTCCACTTCCCTGTTTTCAAAACAACCCCATTCCCTCCCATCGAGCATTCGCCTTATCGCTTGTTTCTGTTCGTTTCCACTCGCCTTCTCCGTTATTCTTCCCTTCAAAATGGTAAGTGCCCGTTGCCTAGAAACCTCCTTCCAGGGCCCCTTCTCTCGCTCTCTTCCCATCAAAAAATGTATACTGCATGTCTCGTTTTTCGAAACCCGCCCGAGAATATAAATGTGCTTCGTCTGGTTAATCCGCGCCGCCAAATCCCAATTATGGCTGCGATCGATTCGATGACAGTTTCGAAACCGACCGACCGACCAGACAGCAAAAGATTCACGGACCCGCACTTTGTCGGTCTCCAATATACTTTTGCACTGTACCTGTTTTTAATCCAATTGCGTGGCATCTGCCTCTTTCCTTTCGATTTTTGATTTGCCAATGTTTCAGAATTCGTCAGAGAAGAACGAAGAGCTTCAACGCTACATCCACATCATCAGGATTGGCAGTGTCAGGATGGATGACAAGTGGCGAGAGGCTTCTCCGGCCAACGACATCGAGGCCTCCTCCTGGATCAGGATCTTCCGAGCCGTTCGTTTCCAAAAAAACTCACCTTTGATAACTATCTTTTTTCAGTTTGACACGGATCACGATGGCCTGATTCAATGCGAAGAAATGCAGAGAACCATCCGAGACAGTACATATTCCTTCGGTTTCGATCACTACGAACTGCAGAAAATGTCATTGTACCTTGAAATGAGAGAAGGAAAGCCTGTCGACTTTGCCGACTTCTGCTACTTGGTGAGTTATTTCCCGTAAGAATCCTTCACTCCGCATTTTTTCATTCCAGATGAGCAAATGCAAGGGCTACCGTCTGCGTGAATACCTCTTCAAAGCTGCCATGACAGTGACTCCGAAGAGCCAACGCATCCGTGTTTTCAGTGACCTTCAGCGTTACAAATGTGTCCCCCCTCCCCTCTTTTTCGTGTTCCTCTCCATCGTCCAACTTGCCTTCTACCTCTACTACGTCATCGACTCTTCCGAAGGCATCTGGCTCTCCGGCCCCATCCCAACCCTCTCTCCGCTCATCGTTTCGCACCACCACGTCGGCCAACTCTGGAGACTTCTGACCTACTGCCTTATCAATGTCGGGTGAGCATGTTGTTGTTCTCTGCTTTCAGACGGATTACATCAGCATTATTTCAGCATTTTCCATGTTATTTTCAACATTCTCATCCAGCTTATCATCGGTGTGCCGATTGAGTTGGTTCACACCTGGAGAGCCTACGTTCTCTACTTTGTCGGTGTTTTCTTTGGTGGGGAACTGACTGAAACCACCTCTGTGAGCATCTGAATTCGTTCCAGGAGCCATTCTATCACTTGCCCTCGACCCAGATGTGTTTCTCTGTGGCGGTGCTGCCGGATCCTTTGCCCTCATCGCATCGCACATCACCACCATCCTGGTCAACTTCCGAGAGATGGAAAACGCCACGATCCGTCTGCCTCTCCTTGTTGTTTTCGGTGCTCTCGACTTTGCGCTGGCAGTTTATCAGAGGTTCTTTGCGCCGAGAATTGATAAAGTACGTCCGCTTGCTTGTTTTCATTCAGAATGTTGCAACTTCTCTCCGAAACAGGAAACAGTTTTTAGTTTGCGATAGGGGAAACGCTGCGAACTAGGGAATGACCGGAACCATTTTGTGATCACATCCTGTACTATTGCTGGAGGAACTTTAGAGATAGTGATGTGTTCTGGACAGAATTCAGGAATTGGTTAAGAACTCTGAAGGTGAAAGGCCTACTGAATGGGAAAGTGCAGTCTCGTGATCCCAGATTTCTTAATAAACCCCTGATCTTCTTGCAGGTCTCGATGTACGGCCACATCGGAGGTCTTGTCGCCGGTGTTCTGTTCACGTTCATCCTGCTCCGCGGCTCCAAGCCGTCCCGCTTCTACACCGTCTCCTTCTGGGTGTCCCTCGTACTCGCCGGATTCTATATCGCCATCTGCATAGCCCTCATTTCAGCTCCCAGTCTTCTGCACTAAAAGTACATAATCATCATTCAATAAAGTTCGATACTCTGTTGTCCGTGATGTTTCATCTTTCACTGACTACATTGAAAGTGTTCTTTAGAAATGTCAACTAACAAGTAAAGAACATCTGATAAAGAACAGAACGTAGCCGCGGCAGAATGAATCCGCACCTGTCATGCTCCCTTGTTTCAGAGGCCTGTACTTCGTCCCCTCTCCTTCTACCGTTGCTGCCCCGGCTCCCCAAATACGTCATCGTCCGTTTCTGTTCAGCTCCGGGTCGACTCTTCTTTCTTTTTCCGTCGATTGCGTGGCCTATATAAACTGATAAAAGAGCATGATTTATCACCTCGTTTCGCCTCGTTTCGCCCGCCTGAAACCTGACCTAATCATTTGTTCTTTCTTGCAGCAGCAGCCGTGATGCCGTTGAACAAGTTGATTCAAGACGGAGACAATCAGGATCTGACCAACGAGAGATTCAAGGCGTAAGTGGAGAAGAAAGATTGGCAAAGTATCAGGAGATGTTCAGAACTTTCGACACGGATGCGCTGGCTGCTGAGTTCCACGGCGGAGTGGATGCTCTGAAGAGGATCCGAGAGTTGCGGGACGAGCTCACCAAGAGAGGACATCTCTTCGATTCGATCCCATCGGCTCACAGAACCAGAGCCGAAAGAATGGAAGATGTCAGCAGGAAGGTGAGAGAAAGAGTCTGAAATTGATTTTATCAGTGCCCGAAAACTTTGCAATGCATTAGAATTCTGTAAACGTTTCAGAGCTTTTTTACTTTTCAGCTGAAAAACCTGATGGAGACTGTCGGTGATTTCGCCGACTTCACCAACAACAACGACATGCTGACAATTGTCCGTGACGTGATGGGAATCGAGGGATTCCCACTGGCTCTGCACAATCTCATGTTTGTTCCGACCATCCAGAACCAAGCCGACGACGAGCAAACTGTTAGTCCCCCCTTATGTTCCATCTGAAATTTCCCTTTCCAGGAGTGGTGGCTGATGGATGCGATCCAGGGTCGGATCATCGGAACGTACGCTCAAACGGAACTCGGGCATGGTGAGTAATCGGGGCTGTTCCGGTGGGTAATCCGTGTCCAGGATGTTCATACTATAAGTCAGGTTTCGCCTGCAGAACACCAGCTGATAAGACGGGGAGTCCCCGAAATTGTTGCAACTTTTCTTATCACACGTTGTTGATAATCTCTGACACGTGAAATATGGAGAGAATGTGATTGATGATAAAAATGGAAAGTGAAACGGGAAAAGTAAACGGGAGAAAGGTGCTTATTAGAGGGAAGATGACGGATAACATTGCAGATTATGGGGTTTATTGTTAGTTTTCGATCAGTATTCGTAACTTTGTTTTGTTGACACGTCCTTCCGATTTTCTGATCACCTTTTCTTACGATCATTGGTTCTTCTTATCTTAGGCTACAAAAAATTTCAAATTGTTTTCAAAAATCGGGAAAGATTGCCAACGTCACTCTTTCTTGTTCTTTTAATATTTGATTCCACTTTCCAGGTACCAATCTGAGCGCCATCGAAACAACTGCAACTTATGATAAGAGCACCGAGGAATTTGTCATCCACACGCCGACGACTACTGCTACCAAATGGTAGGGATTCTTTGCATACGTTCAACAAGAATGTGTTCCAGGTGGCCAGGAGGTCTCGGAACCAGCTGTACTCATGTTGTTCTTGTCGCCAACTTAGTGGTCGACTCCAAAAACCACGGTCCTCACCCGTTCTTCGTACCGATCCGTGACCGAAACACTTACTCCGCGCTTTCTGGAGTCCGTGTCGGAGACATCGGAACCAAGATGGGAGTGAACTGTGTCGACAACGGATTCCTCGCCTTCGACAACTACCGTATTCCGCGTCGGAACATGCTCATGAAGCACAGCAAAGTGTCCGCCGACGGAGTGTACACTGCCCCGTCCCATCCGAAAGTCGGATACACGACCATGCTGTACATGAGATCCGAGATGATCATGCATCAGGCCTACTACCTCGCCATGTCCATGGCCATCTCCATCAGATACTCGGCTGTCCGCAGACAGGGAGAGATCAAAGCGGGCACTCACGAAGTGCAGATCCTGGACTATCAGACCCAACAGTACAGGCTGTTCCCGGGACTCGCTCGTTGCTTCGCTTTTGTCACTGCTGCCGGAACCGTGAGAGCGATGACCGAGGGATGCATCAAGGATCTGGCTCACGGAAACTCTGATGTCCTCGCTGATCTCCATGCTCTTTCCTGTGGGCTCAAGGCTGTGGTCACTCACCAGGCTTCATCTTCGATTGACCAGGCCAGACAGGGATGCGGAGGTCACGGATACTCAGATGCCAGTTACCTGCCGACTCTCTACAGTAAGCCTTGTGACTGTGGATAATAAGAGTTTCATTTGTTGCAGCTTGTTCTGTCGGAGCCTGTACTTATGAGGGCGAGAACATGGTGATGTTGCTGCAACTGGCCAAGTATCTGATCAAGGCTGCTGCGAAGGCAGAGGAGGGAGTGATCATGGCCCCTCTGGTTGCTTATCTCGTGAAACCCGAGCAGATTGACGCCAATGGTGAGGGATCGAGTGCGTGGTTGTAATCAAATCGGCTTTACAGACAAGTTCGCAAAGCTGCTCAGCCATTTCGAGCACATCGCGCGCCGTCGTGTGATGTATGCTTATCGCCAGATGGTCGAAGAGGAAAAGACGGGAGTCGAGCGGGACTACGCCTTCGCGAACCACTCGGTCGACTGGACAAAGGTGCTTTCCCTCCCCGGAGCAGACGAGTGATGTTTTGATTTGCAGGCGGCGAGAGCACACACAAAGTTGTTTATCGCGAACGGCTTCGTCAAGAGAGTGCAGGGAGTCGCTAATGAGGGTGTGCGTGACGTGTTTACTACTCTTGCCGAACTCTATCTCTCATATGAACTTATCGAAATGAGTGCAGATTTGACCACCGACGGGTACCTTTCGGAGGCCGAGGTCCAACAGATCAGATACGGAATCTACGATGCCATGAGACAACTCCGTCCTAACGCAGTGTCCATCGTTGACTCTTTTGATCTTTGCGATCGTGAACTTCGCTCGGTAAGCTCGTCCATTCCAGAAGCCATTCAACGTCCTCGTTTAGGTGCTTGGTCGTCGTGACGGACACGTGTATGAGAATCTGTACAAATGGGCTCAAATGAGTCCACTGAACGAGAAGAACTTGCCACATGTTGAGAAGTACCTCAAGCCAATGACCAGCAAACTGTAAATTATGGTTCTCTCCAATCCCACCAATATATTCATTTGTTTCCTCGTTCCTGTTGTAAATAAATAACAATCCGGTCTGGTCAACGAGTATCAAAACAGGCGGTTCTAGTCTCCATGGGGACACGGAGAGAACGTGCAAAAGCCGGAGAGCCGGAGGGCGGTCGGCTCGCGGGTATCGACCCCAGCTCGCCTCCCCCTTCATTATTCATTCTCGCCGCCTCACACTCCGCATCCTTTTCAATTTTCGTCGTCTTCTTCTTCTTCTTCTTGCTCCGGAACGAGTGCACAGCACAAGCGACACCTTTTGCTCTGCAAACAAACAAGTTGTAAATTGTATCTTGCTGCCGTCTGATTCGCTTCTTCTCTCGTTTCGTTTCGCATTTCTCCGAATAACAAACCAAAATGAGACGCATTATTAGTATAGGTTTTTAGGCGAGCAGTAGTGAAAATAATTAGGTTCATTGCTTGTGGAAGGAAGAATCGACTTCCGTTGGAGATTCATTCACAGAATTATTACACGCCTTCACGTCTTTCGCCAAAACAACTTGTGACGTGGATGAATGTTTTCTCTCCCGCGTCTTTTCTTATCAATTAGACAGTGCTCTAACTCAATGAGAACTGTGTCTCTGACAGTGCTCTAATCATAACGCGAAACTCATTCCACCTTGCCCTCTCAATGTTCCCTTCCACCGCTTCCCAGAGTTTCGAGTTCCCAGGCGAGTGACGTGTCAAAGTAAAGTATTCTGCGGACCAAATTAAAACACATCCTCTCTGAATCTCTCCCTCCATCTGCTCCCCGAAGACGAATACATCAATCCGCATTGCGTGTTCCACCCCGAGCCGCAGACGGCTGCTCGCATTTTGTGTCCGTGTCGCCCACCAACTCATTCCCACTCCAATTATCGAATTTATGACGGCTCTGGGCTCCCTTCAGTCGAATTCGGTGTTGGGCAGAGTAATTGCTGCTCCCAACCCACTCGAAGCGCCTTTTTCTTTTCGTCTCCTTGTTTTCGAGTGCTTACCCAGAAGAGACGTGTGAGAATTCTTCCTTTTTGGTGTTTATTTCAAAAGTGGAAGGAGAAGAAGAAGCCACAATGAATTTGTTATTCCCTCGTCATCTTTAGAAACGCAACAGAATAAAACGGCTTATATCCGAAGAGGGCGTGAGTTTCAATTAGAGCCGGAAGGAAGCCGTCGCGCTCTCTTCGCTGCTCCATCAGATATCTGCCGACCGCCCGTCCATGTCATTTTTTATTCAATTGTCCGTGTTAGGAAAGGAAAATGAAATTGGTAATAGGACGCACACTTTGTTTTCTCCCGCCCTTCTTTCCGTTTTCAGTCATAAACAACTCAAGTTTTCAGCTGTTCAAGTTTGATTGAGCTGATAACGATAAGATGGAGGACGTCGAGAAGACATTGGCGATGAGTCAGCATGTGATGGAGAAGATGCAGAAACTCGAGATCTCAAAGGTAACAATCAGAAACAGAGGCCCGAAATAACTTGTCCTTCAGAAGTATGACGTCGAGAAGTTCGAGACGTTGTTGAGACTTCCAGCCCGAGAAGTGAACGCATTCATGGAGAAGGAGGCAAAGAAGACGGACGAGGAGAAGATGACGGATGAGGACAGAAGAGTCAGGAGGTTCCGTGACGAGAAGAAGGACAAAGCCGCCCGGACTCTGCAGAAATATGTGAGTAATTCCTTTTTTTAATAGGCGTTTCTCGATGGGAAACGGATTCTGTTTCGTTCTTTTTCCATCTCAGTTTTCAAAGATACTCGAAAGACGTGTTGATAATTCATTTCCAGTTCCGGAAGATCCGTGTCAGAAGTGAGAAGGACAGCTTGCACAACAGAATCTCGAAGATTTCGGCGCGACGCCGAGTCGTTCTCCTGGATCAGATTCGTCAGAAGATGGGCGAACAGCAGCCTCTGCGGCGATTCAGCGGATATCAAGTGGTCAGATCCGTCGAATTACACAGAGCCAAACAGAAAATGCATGGCGAGTGGCTTGCCAAGTTGTCGGTCGATGTGAACTTCCACGACATGAACCTTTCGAGACCAAGTTTGTTGCCAGAAACCTTCCAGTCCCTGACCGTTGTTCTTACAGACTCTCCGACCAATTACATCGCCCGTGCCATTCCTGCACTGATTCGGAAGAAGGCAGACTTGAAGCACTCGAAGAGAATGCAGGACATTGACGGTGACATGCTCGACTACTACTGTGGACTCGGGAAGGAATCCAAACAATGAACACAGCTTTCTTTCGTTTCCATACATTTCGTTTACACATTCCGGAAAAATCTTATGTGATATGATATCAGTACAATACAAAATAAAGCTAATTGAATTCAGTTGCAAACTTCGAATATTCTCAGTTTCTCCGTCCCGTTCACACATTTTCTAAGACTTGTTTGGTTTCTTATTTAACGAGCGCCTCGCCCCGTCCACCTGTTGTAAATACCACTTTCGTCCGGCTCGCGCACCCAAAAATCGTAGTCCTACGGTGTGCTGCAAACGCGCTCTAATCTGTATTTTCAGATTTCCGCTTTTGAATTTCAAATTAATTTTTTGAAAACAACATGTTTTCCATTTGTTTCTCAGCAAAAACTGAGCTAATTTTCCGAGAAACAGTCGTATTTCCCAAATATTCTTTCACAAACGTACACTTTTCTCAAACCTCAGACGAATAACAAACTTATGCGTGTCGAATTTCGTCATACCGGAAAAATCTTGCATTTTTCGGCTTTATCCGATTACCCGATTCGGTGTTTGCAATTATATCCGTCTGTTCGCTGTCCTACTCGCTTTCCTCTTTCGCAACAATATCGATTTTCCCTCGTTTGACAGACGATTCCGCCTCTCTGTCAACCATGAGAATTCCATTTGACTGAACTAATTTCGCAATATTAGGCTGGAGATTTCAGCTGTTTTGGATTGAAAAGTTTCGTATTTCATTTAAAATTCTGCAGTGAAAAAGTAAACATTCGAGTAATCAACTCTCGATTCTCACAATTTCACCTGTGCCTTATCATTCATCGTCTCTCTGAATTATAAACTCATGTTTTCTCACCAAACCCGAAAAAATATTAAAACTCTTCAACTTATAGATACGTTCGAAATCAACTCACCCAAAGGATGCTTCACGCCTCCTCGCAGCTTTAGAAACGTGAGTTCTTTCCGATTTCTCACCCCAATTTGCATAAAAATAGACGTGGAAAAGTCGCGGCGCCGCGCATGTTTTCTGCCAGCTCACTTCATTCTTCCTCTTGTACTCCTAGTTGATGTGCTGGTTAGAAAGTATATAAGCATCAAATGATAACTCCGCCCCCGCTAGTAATGCCTCTATTCCTTCACTCGTTGCGTCGCTATCTACGGTGCAACGACCGGAAAGACAAAGATTCCGACGATGAGTCAGGAGAAGGTGAGTGCCGACCCGTATGGCGCCGCTCAGGAACAATTTGTGTGCTGGAAGAGAAAATTCAAAAAATATCCGAAATAGAAATACTTTGACGTTAGGAAAACCTTCACTGAAAACACAATAACACCTGCTGAAATATGCAGTATCCCTGGCAACCGAAGCATTTAGAATGGCCCCCGCAAGCCTTTTCCTCTTCCTTTCGAATTCACAACACTGCTGAACACACACACAAATAAAACTGTTTTTCAACGGTGTTTCCATGTTTTCAATAGAACATGTCGAGTGACGTGTTGTCTCTTGACGCTATTCAGCTGTACAGAGTTGCAGGTTTCTTCAGAAAAATCAAAGACAGAAATCCAATAAAATGTTGCAGAAGGCACGCCGTTCCGGGAATCAGACCACAACAGTGAGAGAGAGTTACTGCGAAGAGAGAAGCGTCGCGGAATGAACAAACTACGTCAGTTTTCGCTGCTCCTCTGGAAGGACTGGGTGCTGCTCAGAAGGAACAAAGTGTGGACGATCTTCGAACTGATCATCCCATGTCTCCTGCTCGGACCACTCGTCTACCTCGTCGTGAAGGTGAGTCATTTGTTTGCTGTGGCTTAAAAAAACGATTACGAAGTATCAATTCGTCAGATTTACGTATTTACCAACAATAAAAAAATCTATGTTACGAATCAGACGTAAAAAAACTCACCTGAAACGAAACGTTCTAATAAAAAATGAGGACAGGAATGTTGCGTTGCGAAAAGAGTGACTGATCGTTATCTCATCAGTTTTGATTGCGCAAGACTGTTGTGAAATCGTTCTACTTCAGAGCGCCAATTCGAATTCGTCCCCGGAGAAACTGTACGACAAGTTCAGTGTCACCGGATCAGTTGAAGATGTATTCGTCGACTACGGATTCATGAAACCAATTTATAAGCGATGGTGTCTTCGAAGCGATGTCGTTCTTGGATACACGTAAGGAGAACATTTGGAAGACCAACAGACAACTTGGTTTCAGATGGAAAAACCCGGCTGATAAGCCCGCAGTGGATGCAATTATGAAGAAGGTCTCGGACAGATATCAGAATGGAAAGCTTCGAATGTCGATCAAGAGTGAGGATAACGAGGAGAAACTGCTGACCGTTCTGAAGGATGACATGCCGCTCAGCAACGAGACATTCTGCGCGATCAACTCGTATGTCGGAGGTGTCGTTTTCGATGCTGTAGATCTGTCCCTGAAGCAGCTCCGTTACCGATTGCTTCTTGGAAAGGCGATGGAGGAAGAGTGGCATCTGACGGAGACAAGCACAAATCCGTACGGCCCCGATTCTGGACGAGCTGGACGAATTCCTACGAGTCCCCCGTACTGGTCGGCTGCTTACCTCACCCTGCAACACGCTATCGAAAGCGCATTCGGTTCTTCCGTTGAGAGCGGATTCACAGATCTTCCGATCTTCTTCCGAGGCCTACCCGAGCCCAAGTACCAAACCAGCTCCGTCTCTGCCTTCATCAGTCTTTTCCCGTTCATCTGGGCCTTTGTCACTTTCATCAACGTCATCCACATTACCCGTGAAATCGCCTCTGAGAACTTTGCGGTCAAACCGTACCTGACAGCGATGGGACTCTCGACGTTCATGTTCTACGCGGCACACGTCGTCATGGCATTCATCAAATTTTTCATCATATTCTTCTTTTCGATCATCCCACTCACCACCGTCATGGAGTTCGTCAGTCCGGCGGCTCTCGTGCTCACTGTGCTCATGTATGGTCTGGGCGCAGTGATATTCGGAGCATTCGTTGCCTCGTTCTTCGACAACACCAACTCTGCCATCAAGGCGATCCTCGTGTCGTGGGGAGGAATGATTGCTATTTCGTACAAATTGCGTCCGAATCTCGATCAGATCTCTGCTTGCTTCATCTACGGCCTCAACATCAACGGAGCATTCGCTCTCGCCGTCGAAGCGATCTCGGACTACATGAAGCGAGAGAGAGTTTTAGACCTGTTCAACATGTTCAACGATTCCTCGCTCCACTTCTCTCTTGGATGGGCTCTCGTTATGATGATTGTGGATATAGTCTGGATGTCTGCTGCCGCACTGCTCGTCGATCACATCAGAACTTCTGCCGATTTCAGTCTCAGAACATTGCTTAGTCGAGGAGACAGTCTGGTGAGCAACTGATCAGTATCTTTAATTTTTAAATAGCTTCAGGAAGAGTACGAGAATCAAACGGACGGCGTCACTGCCTACAACACGAGAGCCAATGAGCAGGTGAGGAATAGAGTCAGGCGGAGCGACATGGAGGTTAGCAGTGTGTGCTCGCATGATTAACTTCGCTTTAGTATTCGGTTTCTGTTAACGAAAACATGTGAAGATTCAGATGAACAACTTGGGATCGTCGTCGCTGAGCCCACCGAACAACGATTCCGACGCACTCCTCGAAGGATCCACTGAAGTCGACGGAGCGAGAGACGCCGCGAGAGCTGACATCAGTGTGAACCGACTCGTCAAGATTTGGCCGACAACTGGAGAAAGAGCCGTCGATGGGCTGACGCTAAGAGCTGTGCGTGGACAGTGCTCGATCCTTCTCGGACACAACGGAGCCGGAAAGAGTACGACGTTCTCAAGCATCGCAGGAATCATCCAGCCGACACACGGACACATTTCGATCTGCGGACACGATGTCGGACGGGAACCAGGAGAGACTAGAAAGCACATCGGAATGTGTCCTCAATACAACCCCCTATACGATAAGTTGACCGTTTCGGAGCACTTGCAATTGGTCCACGGACTGAAAGGAGCCAGCAAGGCAGAGTTCAGGGATGAGATGAAGCGACTCTTAGAGGATGTCAAACTGGATTTCAAGGAGAACGAAATGTCGATGAATCTGTCCGGAGGTATGAAGAGGAAGCTGTGCGTGTGCATGGCGCTGATCGGAGACTCGGAAGTCGTTCTTCTCGATGAGCCAACTGCCGGAATGGACCCAGGAGCGAGACAGGACGTGCAAAAGCTGGTCGAACGAGAGAAATCGAACAGGACGATCCTGTTGACGACTCACTACATGGACGAAGCCGAGCGACTCGGAGACTGGGTGTTCATCATGTCGCACGGAAGACTCGTCGCATCGGGAACGAATCAGTACTTGAAGCAGAAGTTTGGAACAGGATATCTGCTGACTGTCGTGTTGGACCACAACGGAGAGAAGAGGAAAATGGCCGAAGTGCTGACGAGTGTGTGCAAGCACTATGTGAACGGGGCGGAAAGAGGAGAAATGCACGGACAACAGATTGAGATTATCCTTCCGGAGGTCGAGAAACTCTCGTTCGTGCCGCTGTTCAAGGCTTTAGAGGCTATTCAGGCGAGGAAGTAAGCGAACGAGATCAAAACTGTTGATAATATTTGGTTTTACAGCTTCAAGAGCGAATCCCTGTCTACCATGCCGAATCAGGTCAAATCCCAATTGGCTACTCTTGTTATGAAAAGTTTTGGTTTGTCGCTGAATACCCTCGAACAAGTATTCATCACGATTGGAGATAAAGTCGACAAAGTGATGGCGAGTAGGCAGAACAGTAGAGCCAGTCACAACCGACAGAACAGCGAACCGACGAACTCTTTGAAGGTAAAAGGTTCTGATGGTTGTGGAGACAATTCTGGTTTTCAGCCTCCGGGATATGACACCCAATCCAGTACGAAGAGCGCTGACAGCTATCAAAGACTCATGGACAGCCAGGCGAGAGGCCCGGAGCGAAGCGGATTCAAGAAGGCGATCGCACAGATGCAGTCGATCTTCCGCAAGAAGTTCCTGTATTCGTACCGAAACTGGACCCAACTCTTCGGACAAGTCTTCATTCCCATCGTTCTGCTGGGACTCGTCGCTTCGCTCTCCACACTGAAATCGAGCAACAGTGATCAATGTGAGTGTTCGATTTCAGTATAAGAATTCAAGGAAGTTATTAAGATCGAAGCTTGACCACCAATCAACTGCTGCCAACAAAAGTTGTCTGGAGGTTCGATGAGTCGTCGACTCCAGAAGAAGCAAAGCATTTCGAGGCTCTTCTCAAGAGATATTATGGGATGGATGTTCTCAGATTTAATCTGAACAACCCATTGCCGAACATCACTAGAAAACTAATTGGAGTGAGTTTCCAAACCTCTGGGATTCATGCTCAAAGTGTCCTCTCTAGGAAATGCCGCCTGCCTCGTTCGGAATGACTGTCACGGACGGAACTTCCGATGTGGAGACCCTGTTCAACCAGAGGTACTACCACGTTCTTCCGACGCTTGTCAGCATGGTCAATCGGGCTCGTCTTGGTGGATCAACAAGTTCAGAGAACGTCGAGATCGACGGAGGAATCTTCCTGTACACAAAGTCCAGCTCGGATAAGAACGTAAGATGCAAATCGTGACCATATTGTTAATCCCAGTTTTCCAGCTTCTTCCTAGTCAAGTCATCGACGTTCTCCTCACCCCATTGCTCATTCTGATCTTCGCCATGGTCACCTCGACGTTCGTGATGTTCCTGATCGAAGAGCGTACCTGCCAGTTTGCCCACCAACAGTTCCTCACCGGTATCTCCCCAGTCACCTTTTATTCGGCCGCCCTTCTCTACGACGCACTCCTGTACACCCTTATCTGCATTATCTTCCTCTTCATTTTTGTCGCTTTCCAGTGGATGACCAACCACTTCAAAATGTAAGGAATCGTGATCCAGACACCGCAATCGCTTCTTTCCAGAGTCATACTCTTCTGGTTCCTGTACTTCTTCTCTTCGGTCCCTTTCATCTACGCAGTCTCCTTCCTGTTCCAATCTCCATCCAAAGCGAACGTGCTCCTGATCATCTGGCAAGTCGTCGTGTCCGGAGCCGCCCTTCTTGCCGTCTTCCTCATTTTCCTGCTTTTCACGATTGACGAAACGCTCAAGTCAATTCTGATGGTATGTCCATCACGATTCTCTCTTCAATTATATAATCTGATTTCAGAATGCATTCCTGTTTCTGCTCCCGTCGTACGCATTCGGCTCTGCTATCATGACAATCAACACTTACGGCATGATGATGGATGACCACCAACTCATGGAATGGGACCACTGCGGAAAGAATGCCATTCTGATGGCGGCGTTCGGCATCTGCTCGTTTGCTCTGTTCGTCATTCTGCAGTTCAAGTTTGTCAGAAGATTCATGTCGCAGTTGTGGACAATCCGTCGGTCCGCGAACAACTACGTTCAGCCGGTAATGGTAAGATATTGGAATCTGTCAGTTTCATATTCTTCACGCTTCAGGGCGACCTTCCCGTCTGCACAAGTGTCGAAGAAGAGAAGAGTCGAGTGCATACAGAAAACACACAAAACTACGCTCTGGTTGTGAAAGATCTCACTAAGACTTTCGGAAAGCACGTGGCCCTCAATGAGTTGTGTCTTGCCGTCGATCAGAAGGAATGCTTCGGACTTCTCGGAGTCAACGGAGCTGGTAAAACAACGACATTCAACATCCTGACAGGTCAGTCGTTCGCCACCAGCGGAGATGCAACGATAGGAGGTCGGGATGTCACTGAGCAGATCTCCATTGGATACTGCCCTCAGTTCGATGCTCTTCTGCTTGATCTAACTGGAAGAGAGTGTCTGGAGATCCTCGCGCAGATGCACGGCTTTGAGAACTATCAGGCTAAGGCGGAGTTGATTTTGGAATGCGTTGGAATGCAAGCACACGCCGATAAACTGGTCCGGTACTACAGTGGTGGTCAGAAGAGAAAGGTCTCCGTGGGAGTGGCCCTGCTCGCACCGACTCAGATGATAATCCTCGACGAACCGACTGCTGGAATTGACCCGAAAGCACGGAGAGAAGTGTGGGAACTGCTGCTGTGGTGCAGAGAACACTCAAACAGCGCTCTCATGCTGACGTCTCATTCGATGGACGAATGCGAGGCCCTGTGCTCCAGAATCGCAGTGCTGAATAGAGGAATGCTGATTGCGATCGGAACAAGTCAAGATCTCAAATCTCTGTGAGTTAATGAATCTGTTTGATTGACATTCTACGAATTTGTTTCAGGTACGGTAACAATTACACGATGACGCTGACTCTGAACCATGCTGACCAACGTGATGTGATCGTTCAGCTCGTCGCGGGCCGTGTTCCCAACTCTGTTCTCAAAACTACTTCGACCAACAAAACATTGAATCTCAAATGGCAGGCAAGTACCCATTCCGTCTTCCCTTTTCTAAAGATCTCCTTCAGATTCCGAAGGAAAAAGGAGATTGCTGGTCTGCCAAGTTCGAAATGGTGCAACGGTTGGCGAAGGAACTCGACGTCAAGGACTTCATCCTGGCACAATCTTCGCTCGAAGAGACATTCCTCCGACTCGCCGGACTCGACGGAGAAGATCAAGTCGACGCCCCGCATGTCACGCATTCCACTCATATCTGAGTTCCGCTTCTCTCCATCTTGGCTGTATATTCTAGTAAATTCCAATAGTTCCTGTTTGCACGGTCGATAACAACCCGATGACCGAACCCAATTGTTCGCTTTTCTCTCTGTTTGAAACTTTAATCTGAAGGTGCAATAATCGAGTAATAAGATTTTCTTGTGTCGCCGAATTACGGGGAGTTGTACCATATTTGTACATGTGAACTCATCACTATCAATCAATCACAATAAACTTTTTCGCTTTTTTTGTTATCTTTTGAGCCATAATGTTAACCGTATCAGTAGGGAAATGGAAGAAATGCACTGGGAATCTGAGGGAATCAGGCGGAGAAGACGCCTTCATTGGCTGTCATGATCGACTCGTCGAACTTCTCGTTTCCGGTCTCCGACGTCTCCACGGACTCTGCATCTGATTCTCTGTGAAGACGTCCTTCGAATCTGTTGACCGGCGTCTTTAACTCCTTCTGAACAGTTTCCCGAAGCACGTCAGCATTGGACCATTTCGAAGAGAGCATCATGTCGGGTTCGTTCTGAAACTGTGATGCTTTTGAACTATGGACTCACTCCAACTCACCACGAAGATGGATTCAGAATCAGAAGTGGGCGGGGCTTCGGCGGAGTCCTCGGTCTTGGCTGTAGTCGTCGCCGGCATCGTCGCAGTCACCATGCCTCCGTTGTGCCAACGACACAAGTTGAGTTCTGGATGATCTCGACAAACTTGCCACTTCGAATAGACTTTCTTGCCGGAAAACGGGGAGTGACGCTGGAAAGAAGACGTTTGAAGAGGGCAGAAAATGACTGTGACTCACCTTCCACGCACAGATTGGCAGTGAGTCATCGAGGTTGCAGAGTCGTTTCAGAAGCGGTTTCGGCACGAGGTTCCAGCGATACGGAGAGAGATCTTCTTGGATGGCAGCAGTCTAAGAAGGGTTACTGTAGGTGGGAAGGAGTGTATGGAGACTCACCGTGACAGGGACCAGGACGAAGAGAAGGAACAGCATGGAGCAGTGAGTTGGCAACCGAAAAAGAGAAAAGAAACAAAACAATTGACACGAAGAACACGACAGGAGTGGACAATGGACACAGAGTGCAAACAAAGATTCGCGAATTGGTGGCGGCAGAAAAAATAATATAAGCGCGGGAGGAGGGGGAAACAAGTGGTTTTTATCTTTATCAGTGGAACATAATGGATAGAGGAAGAGAAGGAGAGATCGTAAACACTCGAAGAAGGAGAAGCAGACTGAGTGACGTGCCGTCCGGGAACAGTACTCCCGAGAAAGATGGAAACCGTTCGGAAACGGCTATTCGGAGACTAAACTGTCGAGGTGGGCAAAGTTGGGCAGACTGGTTCGGAGGGAGGAGGAGGAGGAAGAAGAAGAAGAAGCATAATAATAATGGGCTGAATAGTAGGAAAGTTGGTTGCATGATGAGTGTAATGCCTCCTTGCGTCGCCCCCATCGCGCCCCTCGCATTGTTATCAGACGACGTTGACGACACGAATGGCAACAGAAGAAGAGGATATTGTAGTGACGAACGGAGAAGACGATTCAGTTGTCTGGAACTTTGGGGCAGGGAACATCGGAAGTCTGTTGTATTCAAGTTTCATCCGAATCCGAATTCAGCGCTGAATATTCAGTATTCCTAGTGAGCGATTACCGTTGCGAGCATGGATCAGTAGAATTTGGAAATTGTGAAGAGAAAGAAACAGATCAACAATAAAAAGCTGAAAAGCTTAAAAGTTGGTTGCGTGATCGGTGTAATGCCTCCTAGTGTCGTCCCTCCGCGCCCTCGCATTGTTATCAGATGTTGTTGTGTTGAACGGAAAGAAACTATGAAAACAATATGGACCTTCGAAGTTTAGGGGAAGGGCTGGTTCTTGATCTTGTCTGGTTGACTTTTTCTTTTTTATTGAAAATTATTTGCAATCTGTAATATTGTCATTCAAGGGTTGACTCCATTGAAATGTTTTTTCATCGAGTTTCAGCATATTGTTTAAAGGCGCATGGAGTAGCACACATGCTAGGGTCTCGCCACGCTACCGTATCCCTTTCGCGCTTGCACTGAAACCTTCGCGAAAGTTGTTGGCTGAAATTTGTTTTCCGCGCTTCTTCTCTATTTTTTATTCGTTTTCTGCCCCATTTTTCGACAATTTATGTTTTTTCATAGTTTAAGCAAAAAAAACCGAATATCAGTACAATATCGAGGGAATTTTTCAAAATTTAGGATAACATTCCATTCAAATGCCGGCTATCTCATTTAATTTTTAAAACTTTTTTGGCTGCTGCTGACACCTCGCTAATTATCTCCCGATCCCCCAATCAGTTAGCTTTTCCAGATGACCAACGAGAAAAAGAAAACCACCGAGGCGAAGTTCTCCGAGAAACTCGAAGAGTTTTACTTCTGCATTGGATTCTGCTTCGCGCTGCTTTTCTTCGTAGTGGCGTACTACCGCAGCATTCCTCCGTTCACTGGCATCCTCATCGCACTGGTAAAATTTGTTTCGTTGAATATTTCAGTTTCCAATATTCAGGGCATTTTCGAAAGCGTCAGTACCGCTCTCTTCCTTTTCGGAAGTCCCTTCATCATGCTCTCCACCTTCCTCTATCAGCACATTGTCGATTTTCTTTTCGTCGCTCTGCTCCTGTTGGTTGGTCTTGACATTATTGGTGGGTATAAGGTATTCTTGTTATGTTTATTTCGAAACATCGTTGTAGAGCCCAACAAGGCAGATCAACTGTTCGATAAATATAATCTTCACCAACTGAAAGCTTTCGTCGAGATGAATCCGATTCTCGTTGTGTTGCTCCTTAACATTGGTAAGTAATGGTTCCTTCTGTGAGAAGTACGGGAAACGATTATTATTTTCAGTGTGGTTCGCTCGAACGAAAGTCGCTTCCCACTTCATCATCTGTGAGAATGCCGCCTCAAGAAAGAAAAATGGCAATTGTGACGACTATGTAAGTACCGAAAAGTAATAGAACCTTCTAATGGACTTATTCAAAACGTTTTTCGGAAAATTCTCCCATTTTTTTCCTTATTCACTTCGTTTCTGAAGAAAAACTCAAAAATCAACTAAAAAATGGAGAAAAACTCCGAAAAACTCCGAGAAAGTCGAAATCGTGGCGAGACCCGTCCGAAAAACGTTTCTTTTTCGGAAATTTCGGAACGTTTTACGGAACGGAACGGAACGGAAAAAAATCGGAAAATTTTCCGAAAAACGCGATTTGAATAAGTCCATAACATTTCAGGCTGGTCTTCGCAATGCGCTCAACTTGGCTGCGTTCACTTTTTTCATTACGATGTCGTACTGTGTCACCGGGAAAGAAGCTAGAGATTCGTGCTTTATCCTGGTTTGTTTTGCACGTTTATCTTTACTCTTCGTTTGTTTCAGGCAATTGTTGAGCTGCTCATGTTCGTTTCCTGTTCTCTGGACAGTCGTTTCATGTTTTACATGTACTTCTGGTACCAAGCAATGATGTTCGTGGTCCCGTCATTCCTGTTGGTCACTGCTATCTGCTTCCAAGAACGTGAGTGGACTGTAAATGACATTGCTCTTGATTACTTTGCTTCCTTCAGTTCCGAACGAGACACTGACGTTTCTCCAATCGCACGGCCTCACTGAAGTCGGAATGTTCATGGGCACTCGTCCACTCTTCGCTCTCTTCCTGCTCTGGACTGGTACAAATTATTTCAAACGTTGTAATTTACTTCTTTTTGCAGCATGGTTTATTCGCCTTCTGATGCACGAATTCAAAGTTATCGACAAGGAAACGGATCATTACATTAAAATGATGAGACGTTTCGCTCAGAACAACAGAGTTTCCACCAAACAACCGAGTGTTCTGATCGACCGATCGGTTCCTCTCATTAACACTGTCTGAACAAACTTCGTTCTCACAGTCTCACCCCAAAATACCTATCTACCGCCTGTTTTTACCCTTTTTACCCGATGTTATAATTTTGTCCGATGCCTAGCATACTGTATTTTTTGAATGTTTCCCTTTACTTTAACCGCTCTTGCCAAGCAATTCAAGCGTTGTTTCTCGTTGTTTCTCGCCTCAATTGGCTCCGTTTTGTTAGGCTCCACGCCTTTTGTATGTATGTTTTGATGAATCTTGGTGGTACATTCTTTCTGGCCACGTTGCTCGAGGAGTCTCTAAACTCCATTCAATTACATGAACTTTTCTCTGCAGGTCTAATCGCATTCTCTGTTCAGAAGCATCATGAGAACTTTCTACAGTCCTCAAGACGACTCCGTAAGCGTTAACATCCAAACTCGAAGAAAACTGAAATTCCAGGAGGAACCGGTCACTTGCAAATGTGTTCCGGTCAAGACCGTCGTCGTTGCTATTCAGGCCATCGCCATCCTGATGCTGCTCGCAGGCATCGTGTACGAAAACACTAAAGTTTTCAACATCATCGCTTGCTGCGCCGTCAGTCATTACCCTTCCGAATGGATGAACCTCTTCGGTTTACAGATCGCTTATATCTTCATCACCCTCATCGGATTCTACATCGAGCAGAAGGTCATCATGGCGGTCCACGTCGGCTTCTGCCTCATCGCAATTGTTCTTCCGATCGTGTGCACTGTCTACGTCGTCTTTTTCTATATCAGTAAGTTTGCAGTTCCCAATAAACCAAACCCTAACTGCTTTCCAGAAGGACTCTTTGGCGGAAAACCGGATAATGGAGCTACCTTGCTCCTCGTGTTTTTCGCTTTCTTCGTCACGCTCAGTAAGTGTCGTTCATGCTAGAATTCGAGTTGGGAAAATTCGGAATGGGGGAATTAGACGAATCGAGGCAGTTAGAAGTGCATGGCAATGACGCCGATTAGCTCTCCACTGACTCTTGCATCCCATAATTATTGGCATCTTTCTGTGCCCGCGCCCCTGCCCCTCGCGTCCCTTTCTATCATCCCTCGTCTGCACTTTCCAGTCGTTTCTGTCGAATGCGCTGCTGCGCGCAACGGCGCTCTTCCCTCCCCCTCTTAGTCATGGCGCCCTCACAAACGGTGCCTTCCTTCAGGCGTCCTCTACTACACTTGGCTGTGTCACCAACTCGTCCGTGCTGTCCGCTACAAGACGGAAACTCTGCCAGAGTTCGACACCACCCAGGGCTTGTTCCAGTTCCACGCTGATGCCTACGACGGGGAAGAGAGAAGCAAACTCATGTACCCGAAACTCTAAACTCCCCATTTTAGCATCTCGCACTGTTTCTCTTTCTTTTATTTCCTTTCTAACTCTACTATTTTCACTTTCGCATCAATCCTAATCAATCTATTGTTCTGTTAGAGCTCTGTTATCATCTACGTTTCCCCCCCCGCTCTCCCGGGCTGCTGTTCTCTGTTGTTCTTCATTTTTGTTCTCCAAGAAACCGTTTCATAACGTATCGTGTGTTCTGTCTCACTTTCCGCCAGTCGCTCTCCGCTTTATCGTCACCGCTCCCTTCCCATTTCAGCAATGCGAACTGTTAATTTCAAAGGAATGATTGTCCTGCAACCCGACGACGAACATTTTGAGATTGTGGGTCCTCATCCAACTCATTCCGGCGTCAGGACCTTCTCGTTTCAGATGCCTCCTCCCTTCATGCGGTGGCCTGCCAAGGTATGCTGACCGCGAATGCCTTCGGCATTTCCCTGTTGCAGACCGTCATCTTTGCCGCCATCCTCGCCGACATCCTCTTCACCTCGTTCTTCTTTTGGAACTCGACCGACGTCTTCACTTGCGTCATTCTCGGCTCGGTGAGTCACTTCACTGTGTCGGCAGCCATTTGAAAAGAGAAAAGTGACGATTTCTTTGAATCGTGTGCCGCCACCGCCACAGAAAGCTTTCATTTCTTTCCGAACAGAAACGACCACTTGCGCCGGTTTTATGACGTTTCGAGTGGCCGACACGGTTCTGTAGTTTGCAGATCTGCGTCTCGTTGCTCTTCGTCATAGGATACGTCCAGGAGTCGTTCCCTGCCATCTTCAGTCACTTGTTCTCGTGCATCTGCTACACCGGATTCTGCATCATTCTGGTTCCCGTCGTGTACTACAATCAGACAGGTAGCCATTCAAACCGATCTCATCCACTTTCCCGCTTTCCAGTGTGCACTGATGCTGCCGTGTGCAAATCAATCCACGAATGGATGGCCTATATCGAAGCACCGATTACCCCGACTTCCGCCTACGTTTTCCTGATCGTCTCTATCATCTGTGAGTTCAGAGCGTCCTCTCTGCAAACATGACCTTTTTCCCCATTTTCCCACACATTATGTTTTTTTATTGGCCGCATGCATTGTATGTATATGTTAATCACCTCGTTTTCCTTCCAGCTCACATCTTCATGATCCCCATTTCGCTGCGAATGATGAAGTACGCGGCCGCGTGTCAGGCACTCGAAATCATGCTGGCTGAGGAGGAAAAAGAGATGAAGAAGGAGGAGCAAAAGCTGGACTGGATCTTCATGCCACATCACATCTAGATCTCTATTGAAGTTATCATTTACTGTTTTATTTTGTTCCTATTCATCAAATGTCTCGAGTTTTGAACGCACCACCGGTAATAAATTATAATATGCAGGGAAAAATGCGTTTGAAAAGCTTTATGTGCAAAACGAAAAAACGAGCAAGTCAGAAGAAGGAAACGATCTGGGACAGGGATCCACTCGCTCCTTGCAGTGCTTTCTCAACTTCTGCACTCGAATCAACCCCTTGACATAGAGAAGTTGCTTGATCCAGAGAGTTTTCCAATGCAGAGAAGACGCTTTGGTCTGGAATTGTTAGGTATCGAACTATCAGTCGGTACTCACTCACATTGAGTCACTGCATCGGGAAGGTTCGATTTGCGAGTTGACAAGTCCTTCGCGATCTCAACAATGGCACACAAGTCTTTGTTACCACTCACTAAATTTCTCGCCGCATTGTAGATGGCCAGAACCTCCGTGCTCGCAGGGACTTCCGAAAGTGATCCGACGTTCCTCTTCTGGCGCTGACTCCCGTGAGCCAGTCCCCCCAGAACCTGTTTCGCAGCATCCGGTACCTGTCTGACTGTGTCCCCGACCGCCTCGGCCAACTTGACGCCTTCGTTCAATCCGCTGTCAGCAACGTTGCCTACACCACCTCCCAACGCGTCTCCGACACTCGCTGCCGCCTTTCCAATGGCTTTCGGGATCTCTCCGACTCCGTTTCCTATCTTTCCGACTCCTCTGCCAATCTCATTTCCGATGCTTCCACTGATGGCACTGGCAGAAGAACCGATTTGCGAAGGGATTCGGCCAGCCAGTTTCAGTTCATTTCTTGGAAGTGTCAGGTTGGAAAAAGGGATCGATGAAATGGAAGAGACGACTGGAATGGCAGGAACAACCTGTCTGACCGCCTGAGGTAAGGGTTGAGCATTACGAAGAGCCTGTTGATAGGTCTGTGAAGGCGGATGCCAACCAGGAACAGCTGAAATCAGTGATACTGTAGCTGTAAGTGTACCATGAAGAACCCACTTCTTTGAGAGAATACGGTTAAAAAGACGGAGAAAACTATAAGAAGGGTGTTCATTCTACTTATGTATTCTCCGAAAACTTTCAGTTCTTTTATATCTGATTCTTGTTTGATTAGCCGCCCACTTGACCCTGAAGTTTTCAAAAACACATCCGAGTTTGTTCAAATTCCAGAGCTTCCGGTCGAAGAGTCAACTATGTGTTCCGCTATTTTTCTGACCGGTTTTCGAATTATAATACAGTTGTTTATTGAAATTTCTACACGTACTAACAGGCAAACATGGAATGATTTAGAGTTTGTGGCGGATGTCGAGTTTCTTTTCCTCTTCGGTGGCGCTGGATCCGTCGAGATACTTGGCCACGTACCAGCATGTCGGCTGCACGAGGAACTCGTTTTCCGACGCGTACTTCAGTCCTTCCTTCACCAGAAGACGTGCAATTCCCTTGCCTTGCTGGTCTTCTGGAGTCACGGTGTGCTGGAAGTCGAGCACACGGTTTGGGAGCTCAGCATATGCGAGATAAGCCTTCGAGCCGGTATCTGGAAGATTCCGAGCTGAAGAGGAACGAATAAGAATTGACGCGTACTGAATTTGATGAAGAACTCAGCCGCCTTTCTGCAGTGTTCGATGCGGAACGCCATTTCTGAAGAACGAACTGCTTGGTACATGCAACAGAATCAACACAAAATATTCAAATTTCTGACCTGGAACAGTCCTCCGAACAGGAGATTATCAATGTTTTTAGAACATTTTATTGGTTTTTTTGACAAGACAAAAGCACGAATATTCACAGAAATTGGTGAAAAAGACTAGAATGCGGAAAGGGGAAAAGAACGGATGGATGCGACAAGAGATTTGAAGGTGTTAAATGTTTTATTTACAGAAAAAAGTGCGGTAAAACGGGGTGAATTTGAATTGGATTCTAGACAGGGAAAAGCTTCAATCAATTCAAAATGCGATTTAGGAAACATTCGAAAGAGGGCTGGAATCGATAGGAAACTTATGCAAAGCTGTTGAGGAAAAGAAGAGAT
The DNA here is from genome assembly GCA_900536315.3 of Caenorhabditis becei. Taxonomy (NCBI): domain Eukaryota; kingdom Metazoa; phylum Nematoda; class Chromadorea; order Rhabditida; family Rhabditidae; genus Caenorhabditis; species Caenorhabditis becei. The sequence continues at coordinate 399,504 of LR539541.1, forward strand.
CAATGGGAAAGCGAATCAATGGATCGATTACTTCGAAAGGATCGGCAGTTCTGCGTCAATCTCCCAGATGATCAGATGGGACATGTCTCGCGGACGGATCGACTGACCACGCAGTTCTGGTTCGTTCTCTTCGCCTGAAAATCATAAGTTGAGCTGAGAAGAAGAAGGATCTCGTACCTATCCGGAAGTCTATGTATCCGTCTCCACCGGACATGATCAGCATTCGACGAAGAGTCACTTCTGCTGACTCGTCCTCGCCGTTCTTTGATGCCCCGGGTACTCCGAGAAAGAACTTCACGCTGTCCTTGTGTCCGTGGAATGAGAGTTGTGCATGAGAGAGGTTGCAGTACGGAATCAGGTCATCACTCGACTTCTCATCGTTCGATTTGTCCGATCCCGTTCCGTAGACACGAACCAGTCCTCCAGGTCCAACTGGCCCCTTGGAATCCTTCGTCTCCACCTTCTTTTCCAGTTCTGAAAACAATGGAATGAGTGAACAGACTATGATCCCAACCACTCACTTCCACTGAAGGGCACAGAAATGATGACTCCAGTACCAGTTCCGATCCACAACCGCCGGTTTGAAACGAGCAGCGCCGTTGTCCTCATATACGAAAAGTCAAGTTTCGACGTTCCAAGCATCTTGGTCACGTACGGCTCAATGTCTACATCTTGCAAGTGCTCGTAGGTATGGGCGTGGTAGAGACGAAGGGTCGAATCGAGACGGATCGAGAGCCACACTCCGGCTCCGATCCATTGCATGTTGCGGACCTGACTGTCTTTCCGTGGATGGGCAGCAAACACTTTCTGAATTCGAGAAGGTTCTCGTAGGAGGAATGCCTCTCGGGGACTCACCACAATCTGTAGACTTTCGGCGTCAATGACAACTACGCAGTTTTTATAAGTTGCCCAAATGTTCGTGGAAACAAGACACAGAGATCGAACTGATGACGTGGCACTTCCGACGCGCAAAGAATGATATCCTTCGTCCGACCACTCACCGTCTGGAAATGCTGGACTGGAAAAGCTAGAGACATGTAGTTGCTTACGTTTGTTCCTGTGGAAGATGGCGATTGTTCCATTGGCAAGAGCAGCGAAGATTCGACCCTTGTAGTGTCTGAAATAGGGAAGATGAGCTGGAAAAGATGGATGTGGACATACACAATACTGAGAACTGCGTCCGGCATTTTGACTCTTCGAAGACATTGCTTCCATGCTGTGACTGCGGAATGGATGTAGATGCTGGAGAGAAAGTGAATGGAACCTGGAGGAAACAGCCAACTCACTATTGGTTCTGCCCACCCATCCAGACTGTTGGGAGTGCTCCGCTCATCTGTCCAGACACTCCGTCGTACTTGCTCATGGCATCGCGGATGTGTGGGGGAAGAGCTGCTCGGCCAGCTGGACGGTTCGGATTTGGCGGAGGTTGTTCTAGAAGGAAGAGATATTAGAGGGTTCGAGACGATTAAGGCATGAAGAGGTGCAGAAGCAGAAACTGAATTGTTTGGTTGCGAGAAGACTGTTTAGGTAACTGATGAATGAGTTTCAGAGTGTGCGAACGACGGAACGAAGAGAAGAGAACGAAAGAGACAGAATAGAGTGAGAGACGACACGACATCGACCGTTTTCACCTTGTGTCTTTTTTAATTTCTCCAGCGGAATCACTTTCGGCGTCTCATCTGCCACGACACTTTCCGAAACTCTCGACAGTTTGGTTTTTGCTAAAAGACGGGAAAAGGGAGCTACGTTGGAACGATGAAAGGGAAATCAGAAGGTAGGAGATGAGAACTCTAATGGAGACGGTCTTACCTTTCACTGGAACAGCTGATGGATCGACTGGAGCAACTTCACTGATGCTGACTGAAATAACTAGATTCTTTGGACCGCATAGCAACAAGGACTCACAGTCTCGTGTCCTCTTCGGACTCGGCTTCATATCGTTCGAGCAGTATGTCGGCACTCCGTCCTCCGAGTCCTCCATCTTACGCAACTCCACCCATTCGCATGCTCCGAGTCCTGCTCCGTCGAGTCCTTCCGGTAGATCTTTGACTTTGCCTCCACCGGAAAGGTACTTCTTCGACTGTTCTTCGTTCATCTCCGGCTCTCCCTCCATTACTCCAGAGACCGCCTGAATGCACAGCAGATGACTGTCGCACGCAGGGAACGTTTCAATGATGTTATTCGGATTGTTCGCGTCGAGGACGGCAATCAGACTTTTTCCTTGATTCGAGCTGGCCACCCACACAAGCGAAGAGGACTGCCACTCGTCGAGCTCACTCTCACGAGCATCCAGGTTGCGAGCTCTCTGAAAGTTCAGAATTGGGGATCCATCATGCCGAACTGTCCCACCTTGATTTCATCTTCTAGCTCTGACTGTTGATTGGCTGCTTTTGTCTTTTTGATAGAAGCAGGCGCGAAGTAGATCGGATCGCCCACAATCCATTGTCCCTTCTCGTCACGCCCACCCCTCAGAACCACTCCGGTCGCACACCAGATCTTCAACGACGGTTCGTTGTCGAGAAGCGGTCTGCAGCAGACGGGAATCGGAACCGACGATACATCGGCGTCGACATTGGGGAACGACCAGCCGTAGGCTTCGATGCGACCGTCTTCCTTCTTGACGTGCTCTCGGACCAGCTTGTACTGCTCACGTCTCTCGGCAGCCCGCCGTTCAGAGATCCTGCAAGATCGTTCTTTGTAACAGGCACAACAATCAATATAAGAACTCTTTATATCCAAAACAGTGCGCCCTTCAGATGCGAGACATCACAACACAATAGGAGGGGTCGGGAGGTGCAAGTGGGATGGGTCGGGGAATGCATGCGAACCGAGAAAGGATTAACCCGTGCACTACGAAAATATACTACTTAACAGAAAAAAGGAGAGGGAACCGGACGGTTAATTCACTAAGGGATATCAAGAAAGGCATCAAAATTTTAGAAACCAATGCGATTGGCAACATTATCAGAGTGTGAGAGACGCTTGATTAGTAAGAAAAAAAGAGTGTCTCTGGGAGAAGTGCAAGAGATCTAACGGAACTAAAGCTGTAGATTTATTATGTCTACGGATTAATGGGTTTGTGCGAGAGTGCGGAGTTCAATTAGTTCTAGAGTTCTTCGGATTCACGGAAGCATGTCGGTTATCTGGACAGATGAATCCTACAAGAAACCACCGGTCTAGAGACCCGCGAAACAATAATCAACTACTCTTCAACTAACATGTCTGGATCAATGTACTCGACGGATCGGGTCATCTTGCCGCGCGAGGAAGAGGTACGGTTCCCGCGAGCAGAAGCTGGAGGGGTGGTGGATTCGCCAAGAAGACTCGAGAAACTGTAACAATTATGCGGATGAGGCTCGAATTGGTGACAAATTAGCTAACAATTCCCAAATGCCGCCCGACTTTTTCTGGTTGACGTTCTGTTGCTGCTGCTGCATCTTCTTGGCTCGCTGCATCTCGGTCCACTTGATTGACTCTTCGAGCTCCATCAGCTTCTCCTTGTAGGCGTTGCGGTCCATGAGCACTCTCTGCATCTCGGAACGAGTGAATCTCTTCCGCATTGCCATAGGAACGTCTTCCTGCAAAAAAGAAGAAGGAAAAGTTATAACGATCAATTCCCCCAATCGAACCTCTTCTTGTTCGCTTTCCTTCTCCATAAGCTTTTGTTTCAGCGATTTGACCTCGTCCTCGAGCTTCGAAATCTGGTCATGCATCTTCTCGCTGACCATCTGTCTGCTCATGTTCTCATCTCGCAGGATCATATTCTCGCTGTTCAACTCGTCCACTTGGTTGATGAGGTCGTTTTTGACGATGTTCAGAGCATTTTTCATGTCCAGAAGCTCAGAGTTCTCCTTGATGAGATTCTCGACTTCACGGCCCATGCCTGAACATAACTGATAGAAAAAAGTACGAAACGACGTAACAAAAGGGAATCCGGTCACAACAAGGCAATCTTCCAGTTGATAGTGAGTGATTGTGGAAAAGATAAGGGAAGTGGGAGTGATCTGGAAGACGGCCTTGTCGCACAACGGACGCATGCTTCTCAGTTTGGAAAATTGAGAAAGTAACTAATAATAACTGTTCTTTTTTATGAGCATTCTCTCTAAATTCACAATCACGACAATGTTTTCTGTCGAAACTCACCGATGAAAGTGTCGTTAACTGTAAAAAAGGAATTGTTAGTCCGAGAAAAAGAGCAAGAGATATTTGAGAAAGAAGAGAATGCAGAACTAAGAACACTGGCGCTACATGCACATGCCTCTCTACTTCGTGCCCTACCCAAACTCTCGGTGTCCGAAGTGTCGTGGTCCTCGGCTGCCCAGCGACTGCCCCGTGGTGCTCGAAGTCCCAGTGCGTTCCATTCCGATTCGTCATCTGACAAAACACAAAACGCACATCAAAAATACGATACAACAACTATTTTTTCAAGAAATATAGGGATAGTGGTGGGTGTCCGGGAAGGGCTGCTTCCGGTGTAAAGGATCTCAGACTGAACATGCGCTAGAAAACGGACAAAAGCAGGAAAAAGCAAGCAAACAGTGTGGGAAACTGACAGAACGACGTTGGGAAACCAAACTAAAAAATTACCCGCTGAGGCGAACTCCGCCGGATCGACTAGGTTTCCTGTCAAAAAGGGAGGGTAAGAACTGAAGTGAGTGACTGTGATTGTGGTGACCCCCGGAATCTGCTTCTACCCGAAACACTCTCGTGATATTGGTGCACGACAGAAAGTGAGAAGGGGAGAAGAGAAGAAAACGCTTGAAAAGGATTAGAACGAGAGAATCACTCCGATTAGTGAGAAGATAGAGACTAGAGTGGAACAGATTTTAAAAACTTCAATGGAAACGGGAATGCATACCTGTGAGATCGGCTCCGAGTGAATCGTTGTTTTCTCTGGGTCCACTGGAAAACGCAAAATTTGAGCTGAGAAAGCAATCGACAACTTACATAGAAGTCGTTTCATCGGCCTCCTCTTCGGATTGCTTCGGGGAGACAACCTCGTGTTTCGGAGTCGGTTCCTTAGCCTGGACGGGTGAGCTCACTTGAGAAAGAGCATCGGCGGCGGAAGGAGGAATGTCTCGTGGCGACGGTTCCACGTCCGATGAGAACTCATCTTGCCAGTCTGGAACAGTACACTTTCAGATAAATCTGGCTTACAGCAATACCAAAAGTCAGTGATTTCGAGTGCATGTTAGTCAAAGGAAAATACTATAATCAGCGGCGCCTCTACGATAGGGTCCAAATCACCCCACGTGGCTAGCTGCCTACACGCATCTCGGAGGTCACGCTTATTCGAACCGAAAACTCACCTTCGTTGGTGATGTGATTGGCAAGATTGACATCCATCGTGGTCGACTGTGTCATGTGTGCGGAGATGAGATCGGAGACGCCCCGAATTGAGGATGCGTCGACGGAAGCGGCCATTCCCATTCTAAAAGAAACATAATTAGAACTGAATGGGTTGGGTTGAAAGGGAAAATGAACTGAAATAGGTACACAACACCCATGAAACAATAAAGGTGTGCTCAAGTCATGCTCGTGAAAAATCACCGACAGATTTCAGGCAGTTGAACTCAAATGGTCACTTATTATCATTGTCGGTCAAAATGAAAGTCCGTGACGATTTCACAAAACATTTTTCAACCGGACCAATGCCCAAGGTAAAACCAAAACCACTTCCAGTGTTGATAAAACGCGACAAACTCACAACGGATGTTCACTAGTATGCATACGATGCGATATCGGAAACCAACTACAACAACGACACGACAGTCATAGAAACTGGAGAAAGCGTTTCGCGAAAGGACTCACTTGTTGCGGAGCTGCACGTTCGGCAGTGGCATGTTCTGCATCAACTCGAATTTCTCGCTTCCCATCAGATACTTGGTACGTTCCATGTGATCCACGTGTGTCCGGAGAAGAGTGTTGTAGCGCTCGTGAAGACGATCGAACTCGAGCTTCTGCTCGGCTTCTCGCTCTTCCAGACGATTTGCTGGAAACCCAAAATTTGTACTGATTTCAAAGAGAAACTCACCATGATCGGTGGCATTCTTGGCTTTCAATTCGAGCATTCTCATAATAGACTCGAGTGACTCTATCTTTTTGTCGAGCTCCTTGTTCTGTCCGATGAGCGTGTCCTCTATTTCGATATACTTCTGCTCAGTTTGCTTCCGGAGAGCTTTTTCTCGCTCGTACTGAGTCTGTAGCTGCTCGTTGTCTTCCTTGAGCATCTCGAGTTCTGCAGTTTGTTCGTCGCGTTCCAGATAGGCCAGATCGAGGGATTCAAGAACATTGACAACGAGTGGCATGAGTGTCTGAAACCAGTGACAGTTGATATTTCGGAATTTGCATATAAGGCAGCAAACACGAGGCGGAAAACTACAACTACTCAATGAATGTTCACTGAACTTCTAATACCCACCTTAACACCTTCCTCGCCGTGCTCCTTTATCATCGTCTCCAATTCACGATAAATTGCGGAAGCCATCGTCTGCACCTTGTCGGACATGGTTCGGTGTTCATCGGGAGAGCCGCTACCGCCGTAGACGATCTGAGATAATTTCTCTCCCATAAGAACTGAATGCTGCATACAATGGGCCTCAGGCGCCCTGTCTGGACTTTGCTAGAGTAGCAATCAATCGATAGTGAAGAGGAGTGCGGAAGAGAAACAAAACGGTATTTACTGCGAGAAGGAGCGATAAGAGAACAAGATAACCTACGGACGCGCGCCACCCGGCTGTCTGTTCCCGACATACCTCCGAAGGGGTGCTGCTCGTGATGGAGTCGGCCATCTCGTTGACCGGAGACAGGTTGCATGCCATTTGGAGAAATTGATCAGTGATTATTGGTCCATGGGAATACCTGAAAACTGCTGGTCGACTTTAGTTGTCAGTTTGTTGCTCCGACGAAAAATCTATGTAAATATTTGGGTGAGTGTCACTCGGCGACGGAAAATCGATAGCCGGCGCATGTGCGAATCTCGTGGATGGAAAACTATGGTATATGTGCGGTGGGGAGCGTTTGCTGCGTTGAAACACGCTTCTCTCCTTACACACCACTTGTTTTGAAGTGGAAACGGCATTCAGATGACTGGAATACACTTCATTTGGAGAAGTGAATGGAATTTCAATGAAAATATTTACTAGTTTTTAGACTAGCCTTGATTGGAAACTTTATAAAAGAATGCAAAACTAAGCATTACATGCTTTATCGGTTTTGTTTAGTTAGCACAGAAATTTTGCTATTGTTCTTATAGCCAATTTATAAATTTAGAAAAAAAAAGAAAAGAGAGGAGAGTCGCTGAAAACAGGAAACGAAGGAAAACAAGAAGAAACGAAATGAAATCTGACGGATTCAAAGGGACATGGACGTATTTTGCCAACTGGCTCTCGCCACGAATACCGTACCTGAGATAAAAGTTGGATCTTCGCTTACCCGCGCGCGCGCTCCTGCTCTTCGCCGGAAGGGGTGACCATTGTATTATCCCGAAATTCCCATTTTGTACGGATTTTCGCGATGCTAACGATCCCGAAAACGCCAAAAAAGCAGCGAGGGCGCCATGAGGAGTTACCCAAGGTGAGAGTTATCTCAGCTGCCCCAGAAGTTTCTCTTACACCCAGTTTCAGTTCCGCCTTTCGGATGACAGCTCCAACTCGTCCCACTCCGAGTTGAATCCCTTCTTTGCCAAAATCGCACAGGCGCATTCAATCACAAAATCTCGGGCACCGAAACCCTTCGTCACCACGGCCAACCTGATTATGACACCACAAAACTGCAAGAAGCTCCATCAGTCCGAACCCATCGGTATGCCGCTGGCGTGTTCTACAACCAGAAAGGATTGTGTGAGAGGAGCAGTCAATGAGCACGAGATCTCTCGGTGTTCTACTATAACTATCACTGATTCCGATGACTCTGAGCTCGACGGACTGAAATCTTTGTCTGATGAAAGCCTTCCGCCACAGCTTCTATCGGATGCAGATCGTGTACAAGACCCACACGTTCTCGTCAACAATGCCCCAAGATGCCTCACTGCAAAGGACATGAACCCGGTCAACGACCTGCAGCCCCGCCCTCACTCAGAGCCGCTGTTCTTCATGGCCGCACCTGTCAGCCAATTCCGCCCGTCTAGCGTTGATGGACAGCGTTGCGCCAAGGTGCTGTGAAGTTGTTTAGGTTCATATCTAAGACAAACTATATTTTTCAGCTGAAACTCAAGCACCACATCAAAAAGTCTACAGTTGCCAAGACTCCACGTTGTGCAAGACCAACAAAGGCTTGGCTAGCTCGTGTTGAGGTGAATAAACAAATAATATGTTCATTAATTTTTCGCTTTCAGCCTAAGGTTGAAGAGGTTCCCCCGCAAACGTCAAAACCGTCGAGGAACACGCTGACGGACGCAGAGCGCAAAGCAGTATGGGAGAGGCTTTGGGCCCATGGAACCGCTGCTGAACACCACGACAACGATAAATAGACAGAAAGTGTCTCCCGTAAATTATTTTCGCATGTGAATAATATAATACACTAACAGTCTGAACAGTTTTCTTGTGAATAAATCGAATTATAACTTTTATCAAAAGTTCATTCTTCTTCGTCTTGGTCGTCCCCCGGTGGAGAAATCTCGTAGTTCGTTCGGAAGGCCAACAATACAACAATCAGAGAAATCAGCAATAAGAAACTGGTTCCCATCTGAAATTGAACTATGGATGGAAAATGGAGAAGGTACTCACGACAAGGACCAAGACCATGTTCTGGATAGCGGGATTGTTGATGGAAACCTCGGCAACGAAGGCGTAGACGATAAAGAAAACGAGAGAAAGAGCGGAGAAAACGGCGGCCGGAGAGTGGTAGATGCCCATCTGGAAAGGGTGTTCAGGATCAGGGAAAAGCAGGCAAAAGGGGGCTGCTCACTCGGAACTGTCCCATCGTCATGGCACACGATGATCTTCCCATGAAGATGAGGCCGGTGAATGCGAGAACGGCAAAAACAAGGAAGATGATCGAGGCGATGTACTGGCAGAAATGAAGGTTTCGGAGTTGTTCCGCAGACTCACCATCCAGAAACCGTTGTGGTCCGACAGGTAGCCGATGGGGACGAGGCCTTGCAGGACAACAGTGAGTCCGATCATCTGAACACACTCACGGCTTCTTTTTCTTCCTCGTAACACTCACCAGATTAGCGACAAGAAGTTTGTTCAAAAGCATGGTTGCATCTATTTCCTTCCGATTCGTAACCGTTCAACACTGTCTGATTTTGGAGAAAGAAATGATTGATTGACGTTGAACACGTGGGATTGGAAAACAAGTATTTATTAGTTTCGAGAATATAGACCGTGTATCAGTATCAGTATCAGACTTGCTTCTTCGCTTCCTCCTTTGAAACGAGCTCGACCGAGTTGACCTCTTCATCGGAGTCGCCGCCGTCGTCGCTGATCAGCTGGACGCCTTCGATCGAACTCAGCTTCGACAGATCGGCTTTTCCTGAAACATTGCTCGTTTCCGAGTTGTTCCGAATAACATGACAACTCTTAAAGGGTTGTGCCATGAAAATGGAAATAGTTCAATTTCTCTAATCACCGGCCATACGGACCCACCAGCTTTTTTGCAGATCGTTCGGTTCTGCAGGATTGAGAGCGCAACGGCAACGGCCGTGAATAGGAATCCGATGCCTCCGAAGGCGTAGACGACAATGTTGAGCATGTCGGGCGGCAGGATGTACTGGCTTTTACTCATGTCAGTATTGGATTGGAATATCGGGAATGGGCGGAGAGAAACGTTTATGACCACGCAATAAATATTCGAAATTCATTTGAAAACCGTGAAATTTTAACAAAACAGGGGAAATATGAAGGGGACAGAAAGACTTGCATGGATGCGTTCAAATATACATCTTGATGAGTTCTTCTCCGACTGCTTCAGGTTTCATCGCTCCGAGATCAGTGATGATCAGTGTGAGGAATTCGGGAGCAGTGTAGTCGACATCAGGGTGCTCCAATTCGAGATTGTTTTTTTCTATTACAGATGTTCGATACTGAAATGAGCTTATTGTCACGGCGCACCGTTCGCAATTTTCAGCCTGCCTTGAATTCTTTCGGAATATCGGCCTGGTTGAGAGGGAATTCTCGCACGAACTTGATGGTTTCAGCGCATACGTAAACAGGGACTTGACGAGCTTTAGCAATGACACACACATTGACTGTTCCAATCTTATTGATGATTCCCCCGGTCTCCATGACACCTTCAGCACCCACGAGCACAGCGTTGATTCTTTCCATCACATACCTAAAGGCTTATTCCGTTTTTAGATGAATTGTGTACTGCTTTACCCGACACAGCTGTCCAGAACGAGAGTTGTCGACACACCGTTCTTCTTCAGCTCTTCGAACATGTGCTTCCCGGATGCATCTGGCTGCGATTCGGTGACAAACACATTCAGTGGAATCCCTTCCTTGTGAGCGTCAAGAACTGTCTCTAGCACGACTTTACTGAATGAGTGTGTCAGGAGATTCTGAAACGGAGAAGTCATTTTACGTAAACACTAAACTAGATCATACCATGTGATGAGTGAAGAACAGGCGAGCACACTTGGAGATTTTCTGTCGAGAACCACTGACATTCTTGATGAAAGAACGCGCTCTTTGTCGGTAGAGATCGAGTACTTGAGAGAAATCTCCCTGATCGAGAAGATCTGCAGGAGCGAGAGATGTGAAGCGGGTGAAAAGATCAGCAGCGCTTCGGATCGACGTCGAACTGTAATCTGTTTTTTCCAAGGCAACTACAACCTGGTTCAGTTCGTTTTGGAACTCGGCAACCGTTGTGGCTGGAAAACTTATGCATGTGATTTTGGCAGAATATTAGGATATACCACGGCTTCTATCCAGTACTTCCAGAAGAGTTTCTACAGTTGCCAAGCTCGTCGACTTGCTGGAATCGCCTTCAAGTTTCCCTCTGAACGATGCTATGATACCCTCCTGGACCATTTTGCCTGAATTAATTTTGGTTTATGATTCGGAAAAAAAATTTGCAAAAAATTTGTTAAAAATTACGGAGAATAATTGAAATTGACATCTAAACAACCGAAAAGTTTGATTAAGAACTGTGCACAAAATTGAGAGAAAAATGGAAGAGTTTTCATAGTGTGTCTCTGTGTTTCTCATTTACAGCACTCTCTAACCGTGGCCGCGGACTAGTCTCCGAGTGAGGACTGTTTCAGCGCTTTTCAGTCAAGCATAAATTTCAGCTTTTTCGTTTTTAAACTTCTGATTCTTTTTTTTTGTTACCAAAAAACGTACATTTTGTGATCAAAAAAAATTATTGCAGAAATGGACCAGCAGTTTCGTAGAAAGCTGACCAAAGCTGAGAAAAAAGCAAAGTACAGGACAGACTATGTTGAACCGATCAAATCCAGAAGAGAAGTGTTGAAACAAGTCATGGTTTGCCCAGAACCGGAAAGAGAAGAAAGAGCGCGCGCTCTTCACAGGCAGTATCTCAAGGAAGACTATCGCAGTGGCTAGTGATTTGTGCAATCTATTTTGAAAGAACCATCCGGTTTTCCAGGTGTGAACGTCTACGGAATGGCTGTCGATATGATCAAGGCAATGCCGGACAGAGGAAAAACCGGAGGACAATGCCTCGCCGACTGGTATTTGTCTGATTTTGGAGAATGGCTCAACGGAACCGGAATAGAAGAAGAACTTCGAGAGAAACACTTAACGTGTGAAATCCAACTGGCTGCCCTGAAGAACTGCAATACCAATCAAAAGCTTCTTGTCGGCAAAATTTTCAACATCACAGAGGAACAACTGCAGAAAGAGATCAAGGAGTGCGCTGATGCTGCCATCATGAAAAACGAATTCGCGACTGCTGCCGAGCTTGCTCTAAACCACAAACTCGAGTACTCCTTTGACGAACTTGTCCTCCCGCTTATTCTCACCAACAAAGCCGAGACGGCGTATTCTTTGATGGCCGGAAAGAAGGCCATGTTCGAGAAACTGCTCTGGTTTCTTGATCAGTTCATAGGCTTGACGGAGTTTGATGTAGAGAGAATTCTCGATCCGTATAGAAGGTCACATAAAATGACGATTCCCAACGATCGATTCATTAAGAAGGCTGTTGACACTTTCATCAAAGGCGTTATAGCCAAAGCGACGAATGAGCCGAACAAGTTCAAAATTGCTTTGGATGAATTTGCACCAAAATATGCTAGAGCGTCTAACGAGAAAGGCGTCAAGTACACTATTACCGCGAGATTCGACAAGGAAAACGGATCGGACCCTGTATACTTCCAAGATATGTGTGATTGGTTCTCAGAGAATTCACCTGAACAATGGGAACGGATACTTTTCGGATTGTTCGATAGCAAGCGGAGTGTAGAGAGACAGTAAAAAAAAGCGTTCTTCTATTTTCAATCTGTCAATCTTTCAGAATCGACGCTATCTCTTGGGCACTGTATCTCAACTTACAAGACCACACTGGCAATTCGCTTCCCGGAGTTATGAAGGACTTTTTCAGAGCACCGGACTACAGACTGAAGGAGGCTGAGAAGCTCCTGGCGAAGCGGAAGTAAGTACCCGTGTTTTTCGTTTTGTAATACATTTGATACAGGGAACTGCGGACACCGAAGCCGGGAGAGAAATTGTTCGTGTTCGAAGACAAACAACAGTATCCGATTCAATTGGTCGCCGATGATTCGAAACTCGAACAACTCTGCTCCAACTTAAAATTTCTGGAGGACGACGAAGATCCGGTGTACGTCGGATTCGATTCTGAGTGGAGACCGACTCATATGGCGAATGCTGAGTAAGGACTGCGGCTGTTTCCACAATCTATCACTCCTTTTCAGAACAAAAATTGCTCTGATTCAACTGTTTTTTCGAGATCAGGTGTGGCTGGTTGACACTGTTTCTCTGGAAAGACAAGAACCGGAAGTTCGCGAGGAGACATGGCAGAAGTTCGGTAGCCGCCTTCTGAAATCGAAGAAGATCAAAGTGATCGGATTTGACTTAAAGAACGATCTCGATGCGTTGCTGAGCATTCCTGCCCTGTCACACATAATGAAAATGGACGAGATCCGGAATACGTGGTGCCTGAAAAGACTGACCGAGAACGTGTGTGAAATTGATATGAACATTCTCGGACTTGCCAAAAAGACCTTCAAATTGGCTGATTTGACTGATAGACTGCTAGGACTGAAACTGGACAAATCTGAACAGTGCAGTAACTGGCAGAGTCGTCCGCTTCGCAAAAACCAGATTGTCTACGCCGCAATGGACGCAGTGGTTGTCGTGGAACTCTTCAAGAAGGTTCTCGAGTTGACGGAGGAGAGGTATCCGATGAGAGATATTGAGAAGTTGATAACCGAGTCGAATGTGATGGCTCCGAAGAAGGAAAAAAGTCAAAAGGAGAAGAGAAAGATAAAGACGATTCCGTGGGTGGAAATTTTCGAGGTGAGCTCATCTGGGACAACTGTACACAATGGGTCTTTTAGACACTCCGTGATTGTCGAGATCCATCTAAGCGACTCAAACGTCCGTACGATATCAAAGTTATCGTAGACACTATGCTCCATGGATTTGGAAAGTGTTTGAGGTACTAATTTCGAGAAATATATTTTTAGTAACTAAAACTGAAAAGTACCTAATTTCAGACGCATCGGAATTGACACCTACATTCCGGAAAGTGTTGTTGAATTCAACTTTCAACTTGATCAAATGAATCGGGTCGGCGGAGATTTTCAGCGACAAATAATCACAATTCCATCGAAAAGTTATCTCGCTCTCAAAGCAAATTATGGAGATCACACTTACGCGATTCCAGAACTGAATTCGATGCCTGATATTGATCAGGCTATCGCTTTCTTCGAGCTCTACAACATCGACATTCGTCCGGAAGATGTCATGCTCCGATGCATGGCGTGCAACTCTCGGTTGTTGGTCAAGTTCCCTGGTCCAGTGCTCAACTTCCTCCATCAATACAACGTCATTCATACTCAAAACGTTTTTCGAGCGCATATGAACGACTTTCCACTGGAAGGTGAGAACTGCTCCTGATACGCTGAAAAGAAACATCCTTCTAGAATGGTGGGAGAGAATGCTCAACATCGATCCTGCCGACTACGAAGGCGTGCAAGTGGAAATGTCGCGTCCGACGAGAAAGAGCGACTGGATCGTGGCGACTGTCCCGACGGGATGTCTGCATATTACGTAATATTTCGTTCTCCCTGATCAATCGAATGAACCCATATTCAGAAGAAACACTGTAATCCACAACAATCTTCCCGAAGGCGTCGAAGTGCTCATTCACAAAGTCCCAGACGATGAGTTCAAACGCCCGAACATATGCTTCTACGTTTGCGGCGACTGTGGAACCGTCAGCTACGACGGTCACGACTTCTGAACACATCTTCCTTCATATCCTATTCATTTTTATTTAATTTCACTTGCCTGCCCATTCAACTTGTCACATTCCTTGGCTGTGCCCATGCCATCTTCCTCTCCGTTTCTTTATTACTCTTGTTCTTCCCCCTCCCCCAGTTCAACTGTTCGATTCCCACAGATGTATGTTTTATATCCATGTTTCTGAAAATCCTAATAAAAATGAATGTACGGTGAAAATCTGCCCGGCCGCAACCTGCCCGCAACTCTCTTTGTTCTGTTCACTAAGCGACGTGTACTAACAGCTAACGCTCACTCCCCCCTCCGCTCTTTTCTCATCTCTTCAGCGTTTCCTTCACATCTTATGCAGTCAAAAATTCGAGTGAGTCCCCCTTTTCGTTGTCTTTTCTGCAACATTTCAGCAGGATTTGTTCACTCGGAATGCTCTCGACTCTGATGTGATCCTCGAGAAAGCACTGCGACTAGGTTCAGATTACTTACCAAGTGGCTGGCAACTTCTGGAGAAAACCGAAGTCACTGTGACACAGATAACGTGAGAAACACCGAGAAGAACTATTCTGAATGGTAATTTGACAGAGGCGGCCAATCGAATCTTCTCTTTCTGGCGTCTTCCGATTCGAAGAAGCTCGCTGCCGAGACTCCGTCGTGTTTTCTGATTAGAATACACTGCCAGCCTGCCAGTCAAGTGTTCAGTGACACTGTCATATTTTCGGTTTTGTCGGAGAGGGGACTCGGCCCGAAGCTGTACGGATTCTTCGATGGGGGAAGACTCGAAGAGTACCTTCCGAGTAGGACTCTCGATGTGGACAATATCATCGATCCACAGTGAGTTCAGTCAAAGAATCCTCTGAAACATTTCATAAATGCCAGAATCGCCGCACGAGTCGGTGCTCTGTTCCCGAAGTATCACGCGATTGATGTCCCAATTCGAAAATCGCCCGGGGCAGTTCGCTTCATCCGGCAGAATCTTGAAGACTACAAGTGAGATGATTCTCCAAATATCTCTAAGCACCCGACGATCACATATTCCAGGAAATTGGGTGGAGGTACGCACATCATGCGACCGAATTCTGTCAGCTACGAAAACGAGGACAAGCTCAAAGAGCTTACCATCGAACAGTTTGAAAAAGAAATTGAGATATTCGAGAAATGGGCCAGCGTACTGGACGACACACTAGTTTTCAGTCACAATGACTTGACGGTAAGACTCGGAAAAAATTTGGTAGGAACACAAATCATCGTTGCAGCCTCTGAATGTTCTCGAGTTGAACGAAACCAAAGAACTTGTGTTCATCGACTTTGAATACGCCTGCTATAACTGGAGGTATCACTGGAAGTTTTTCCCTATTTCGCATCATTTTCTTTCAGAGGATTCGACTTGAGCATGCACCTATGCGAGAACGCATTTGACTACCGAGTTCCACCTCCTGGGGTTCGGATCGATCAGCAATTCATAGAGAATCATCCGAATCTACGAACGATATGTGCCGCTTACGTGGAAACTCTTCATCGAATGAACGGAATATCGGGGGATCAGGAAGCGGACATCGAGAAGCTCGTCATGGAATGCGAGTTCTTCGTCCCGTTCGTCAACTTGTTCTGGGCGGTCTGGTCTCTCAAACAGAACGCTGTAAGTGAATCAAACATTCTCACATTTATAAATACTTCACATTTTTCTTTCAGGCAAAACACGACAACGGTCATGATCTGGAAGTGGCTGCAAGCGATCGAATGACCCTGTATTATCACTTCAAACCACGTTCCGAAAAGATCTACGAGCAGTTTCTAAACATGTCTACTTAGCATGTAACCCGATTTGTACTTATCTTTTCCATTCTCCATCTATGATAAACTATTTTTCTCCCTGCGTCTTCACCATACGCTCTCCAGCACCGAAAATGCGCTAGCAACCACTCTCATCGTCTGTCGTCTCTCACTCAAGATCCCATCTTTATGGAATTTTACGAAAAAAGGATTGGCCATTGTGTCTAGACATGTCTGAACTGTCAAGAGTAAAAAAAGGGGCTATAGAACTAGGAAGATACCTTCAAAGGCAGCTTTTCCCCAACAGTCCAATTTTTTAGACTTGCAATCAACTTTTGTATGAACTTGTTTCTGTGTAAAATATCATTGTTCGTTCCGTTGTTTTGTTATGCGCGTCATCTCTAATGTCATCTGTGCAGGATGCGCTGTGTCTTTAACACTATCGGTTGATACACCTGCTACCCGGGACCAGGACGACCGTACCAAGTCAGTCTAATCGTTGCTGTGATGAATAGATCCTAGGCTTTCTCTCTCTTCTCTCTCCCCTTTTCACCATTCTGTTCCTCTTCCCGTTTGATATGCGTTTCCTTAATGAATTCATAGCTTCATCTAACAGATTGTATGCTGACTTTTACTTGAATCTGATTCCTGCTGGAACCCAGGACAGGAACATGTAACAGTTGTGAAATCGACAAAAGAAATATGGAAAATACTCATTGACTCCCAGATTAATGACTCCTTCGCACTTCGACTGCCTCTTATAGTTGACCACCCCCAGCTCTTCGAGTTTCATACAGATATTTGATTACCTATCTTTAACTATTGAGCGGAGTTCTGACTACCTTTGTTTTCATTGACTACGGTCAAATAGCCTAATTTACCACAGGTACAATGTCAGTCAAAAATCCATAATGTAGTCGAAGGTCCTGATGGTCTCCAAAGAGAAAGGTTAGTCATTAATCTGGAAGTCAAAAGTTTGAGGAGTCTGATTGAGTATTTTTCACAATTTAGAATGCTTCGTTTCCGGTGTTTTTCGCTCTTCCCTCGTGTGTCGTGTGTACGTCTTCCGAATGTCTTCATCGAGTATTCCTTCGTCTTTCAGGTAAAGATGTCCAATGAAGATGCAGTCAATAACAACCAAAAGAAGTTTCGATCGGTTCTGGAGTACAGGAAATATGTTCTCTCGGTAAGCAATGTTTACTTAATCTCTCAAATGTGTCAAGAGAGTGAATCATGTTTTTTGTTTCAGGATATAATGAAGGGTCCAGAAACAGAACAGCAAACAAGGGCTCAAGTCGCATTCTTCAAGTTTTTCGATGACGATCTGAACGACTGCAGAAAGAAAAAAGCCGAAAATGCCGAGACAGAAGCTGTCGCAGCGTCTCTCGAATCCGCGATCTCGAAAGTAGAAGCAGGTGAGGAAAATGTCCAAGTGGAAAACACGGAAGAAATTTCGGATGTGACAACAAAAGAGATTGAAGACAGAATAACAGACGATGTGACAGGAACTTGGGAATGTGTCGGAACAAAACGTGAAGAAGGGACACTAGCAAACCCAGTTGTAGAAGGACAATCCATTGCAATCTCTGCTGACTGCTCTTCAAAATCTTATAAGACTCTGACAGCCGAAGAAGCTACACCTTCACAATCAACACTAGAAGATTCTGTTGGAGCACCAGTTGCTGAATCCGTTGCCGAGAAGGGAGAACAACTGGAAGGTGCAGAAGCAAATGGAGTAGTGCAGAGATATGGGAGAAACGTCTACGAGACAGTTCTGACGCTGCTGACTCACATGCCTGAAAAGAGAAAGACAAACGGAACACTTCTGACGACTTGGTTGCTGCGAAGCTTTCAGATCTGGTTAGAGAAAAACGATCAGCGAAAAGAAATCCAAGATGAATATCTGACGGAGGACGTGATGAAGATCGCGATGCTCAGGGGCTCTCTAGACATGGAGCACTCGAAATCGATCTGCAGCGTGTTCCATCTTACACCGGAAGCAATGGAAGAAGCGGTTAGACAGATGATGAGGAGTCTGCTGGAGTCTGGGCGCTACAAAGATGCCGCGGAATACGCAATTGTGAACAATCTCGTCGACGAATACAACCACGAACAACTGATTCTTCCGCTTATCTTGACGGACAAGAATCAGGTGGTTTACGAAGTTTTGAATGCTAGTGTGCGGATGCAGAAGGAACATGTTAAGTTCCTCGACGGGTTTGTCAAAATGTGGCCGTCGCAGACCGAAGCATTTTTTGAACCTTACAAGCAAAAAGGAATGGTATCCATTGACACACAAAAGCGATTCTTGTACAAGAACCTAACCTCGCATATCCGCAAGTTCTTCTCCAACACCGTCAAACAGTTTGGGTACGATTTGGTGGAGGCTCGAGATGCACCCAACTTCGATCTGGACGCCAAGCAGAAATGCCTTCGACATTACATTCATTGTCGGTTCACACACGACGGAACGAAGCCGTGTCTGAAGGACGATCCTTACTTTGAACGCGTTTTCAACCATGTGCAGATTTGTCAGCCAGAAATCACGAAACACCTGCTGGAGGTTCTCTGGAATGAGTCGGACCGCACACGGAAGTGAGTTAGACGGAATGATTCTTGTTCATCACAACTCTCTTTCAGAATTGACGCGCTGTGTTGGGTCACTCACCTTAACCCTCCAAAAAGTCTGATGCCTCAAAGTCTCGTCGAGTTCTTCGAATTCCCAGATCAAGAAATGATTCTGGAAGCAAAGACCATCGTCGAGAGAAGAAAGTGAGTGAGGATGCAAAACGTGGGAGAAAACAGGTCGAACTGATCAATTTTCAGCAACCAGACGTTCCAAGAACCCGGCGAACAATTGTATGTTACAAGCGTCAATGAGGAGTTCCCGATACGAATTATCAGAACCGCTCAAGAGATGGATGATCTTTGCGTGAAACTCACGGAACTCGACGAAACAGCATCGGACGACGTGTACGTGGGATTCGATACCGAGTGGAAGCCGCCCAACCCGGATCACAAAAATATGACCGTCACGTAGGTTTTAATCGTTCCTTCTTGTCATTTTCCTCGTGATTCAGGTCAACGAAAATAGCCATGATTCAGTTGTTTTTTGATAACCAAGTGTGGCTTGTTGACACTGTTGAGCTGGAGAAACCGGAGACTGAAACGACCACAGATAAATGGCAGAAGTTCACTGATTGCCTTCTTGGATCTCACAATTTCAAAGTGATTGGATTCGATCTCAAGAACGACATGGACGCATTCCTAACCATTCCCGGAATCGTTCTCAAAGTCGAAAAAATTCAAAATGCCGTATGTTTGAAGACGTTCACTGAGCGCGTGTGCAAGAAAACGCATGATATACTGGAGTTGGATGACAAGAAGACTTTCAAACTTTCATTCCTCTGCGAGAAGTTGCTCGGCCAGAATTTGGACAAGTCGGAGCAATGTAGCAACTGGCAGGCACGCCCTCTCCGCAAGAACCAGCTCATCTATGCAGCCATGGACGCAGTGGTCGTGGTTCAGATCTTCAAGAAGGCTCTTGAGTTAACGAAAACGAAGAGCGTAGTTAACATCGAGAGGTTGTTGCTCCGTTCGACCGTCGGGGCAATAGCACAGGACGAGGCGAGAAGAAAGTGGTTGAAGTCAGACAAGCTCTCCTGGGAAACAGTGCGCACCGTAAGTTTTCAGAGACAACGATTTCATTTTTCATGACATTGTTTCAGGCCATCATCAATCACTGCGATAAGAGTAAACCTTTGACGAAGCCTCGCGATATCAAGATCCTGGTCGACACGTCGCTGCGTGCACTCGGGAAGAACTTGGCTCGGCTGGGCATGGACGTCAACTTTGCCAGAACTTCCGACTGCTTCCAGAAGGCGATGAAGACTGTGAAGGAATCAAATGAGCACAGATACGTCGTCACGTCTCCGTTGGGCAACTATTCAACGATGTTGCCCGAGTATAAGCATCTGATAATAACGATCGAAGACGTTTCCAGCCAGTCAAAACTGGGTCATCTCAACTGCGTCTTCAAGTATTTCAACATTGATATCAGTGAAATGGTGGATGAATCCGTCCAACATTTCGATTCGGAAGCGGAAGGAGACGTTGAAGACGTCGCCGTCTAGAATTGTATCATTTTGTCTTCATATTTTTGTACATTTTGTTTGAATTCACATCTTATTTATTACACGATTTCTCATCACGATCATCATGTGCCATTGGAATTATTGTATTAAATGCTGTTCTGAATGAAACTGAATAACTGATTTGTACATAATATTTTATGAGACAATGCAATATGTTAAATATTATGGGAATGAACTGGACCCTTGATCACAATTGTTGCTCAATCGTCCTCTCCGGCTGGCAGACTGTCCTTCAGCACCTGATCGAATCGGATTCTGACTTCCGTGTTGGCTCCGGATTCGGAAGCAGACGCATAAACCTTGAAGTGCACTGCCTCGAGGGCTCCACGAATGGCTCCGGCGATGAGCTGAGAGTAGGAGAGACCGGCGGAGACGAGGTGGTTCGGCACCTGGACCAGTTCGGTCAGCGGGTTCGACTCGAGTGTGATTGTGAATTCACGATCTCCACTGGTCCACGCGGAGGCCGTTGCAGCGACGCCGAGGTAGCAGGGGATCGCGTTGCGACACAGCACGTCCGCAATCTGCCGCGTGTCGACGCATCGCGGAACGTTGGCATTCTTGGCGAGAAAGTCGTCGGCCAAGCGGGTACCCATGTTGAATCCGATCTGAAACCGAGTGGCTCTGACACGCTTTGACTGAGTTCTTACCTTGTCCAGCTGGACAGTCACGTCTTTCGGATCCTCGTAGTCTTTTAGCATCTCAGTCACCAAAGCTCCGTACGTCAGACAAAACAATTCAGCACTCATCTGAACAAAATCAAATATTAGAGAAACATGCAGGCGATTGTCACCTTTTTCGAGTCCGCAAGGTTCTGTTTTGTAGTTTTCGACATCTGAAACGCGTTTGGAATGCATTATGAAAGTCAACACTTTGAGATAGGGCGGATAAAGACCAGTTCAGACTAAAAATCTATTTTAGAAAGTTAGATTATTTATTAAATGTTGCTCATAAATACTGAAAAGCCATACAAACTGGTTATATGTGTATTATTTAGTCATGTAGACATAAAAGAGACCAAGTTCGAATAGATAACAAGACTGGGTGTCGACAAGTTCACTCGGAGTCCGATTCGTATCGTTTCCGTTTCTCTGAAGAGTGTCGAGGTGATTCGGACCGAGATCTGCTGCGTTTCCGAGACTTCTTCGACTTCTTACTCCTGTCTTCGTCGTCTGATCGGTCATCCTTTGAATGCTTCTTCTTCTTCTTTTTCTCCTTCTCGCGGATCTCGCCTTCAGATTCCGAGTCTTTCTGAAACGAAAAAAAAAATTTTTTTCAAGTTCTCTTTTTCGGACTTACATCACTCCTTCTGCTCTTCTTTTTCTTTTCCTTCTTCTTTTTCTTCGACTTATCAGTAGTTGCTCCATAGAAAGCGTCCGCAGTGCTCGTCGTTCCACTTGTTCCATTCTTGTAGTGATCGAAAGCCGTCTCTCGTTCCTCATCGTTTTCCATTGCCAAGTAAGCCTTCTCCTTCTCAATCTTTGATTTCACTGCACTCCATTCGGAGCTTCCGTCGACATTGTGGGCTTTCAGAAGGTTCCGGAACTCGCTTTCCAGTCGTCTCTTCTTCCGTGAAGCTTCTTTCTCTTCGTCTTTTGCCTTGTTTTCAGCTTTGTCGACCATGGAATTGTAGCATAGCTTCATGTTCCCATGATCCACTTTGCTTCCGTTCGGATGCGAGAGAACCCATTCAGCAAACTCTCTGTATTCCGTAGTCGCTGCAACTTGGCATTCCTTCTCTGTCAAGATCTCTTTGATCAAACGACGGTCTTCCGTGTACTGCTCTTTGAGATCTTCAACGTAGAACTTGAACAAGTCCAGCGGAGACGAGCCGGGCTGCATGAGCATCACTTCGAAGCGGTGATCTGTGGAGATTATCGGGAACATGGACGACCATAGCGACATCGAGGTGATCTCCCCTCTCTTGTGCAGTTCTTCCAGAAGCGTCCGGTAGTCTTCGCGAACTTTCCGTTGTTGTCTCCGGATTCTGCGCTCTTCGTTTTCCTTCTCTTCTTCGTGTTCCGCTTCAGCCTGTTTTATGTGATCTTCAAACACTGAAAGTGCATCTTCTTTGTCCATTACTGAAAAATAAAAATGATCCGCGAAAATAATTATAAAATCAAACATTGGAGAGCTGTTTCTTCGGCGAACTGGGGATTTTCAATAAGAAGTCGTTGAGCCTGAGCCCATGTCGTCTTGTGAGTGATCTGGTCCATGCTCTGCAGAATATGACTGAATGCATTCAAGTTGCGCTTCCTGCTTTCCTCTTTCTTCTCTTTGTCCCGTCTTCCTACGAACCCCTGTAAAATATTATTTTCCGGGCAATATCAACTTTTTAACTAACAACACAATCCCGGAAAATTTCTTTGCGATCTTCATCATTGACAGCCATCCAGAGAGGTTCCTTGACGAATATCTCAGAAGCTTTCACATACTTTAGACTTTCCTTCATCTTCGGATGCTCTTGTAAGAACTTCTCCAAATCTTCTTTTGCTTTTTTGATGGCCAAACGTTTTTCATCCTGAAAAAATCAGATACACAACAGGTTCATTCATAAAATAAAGTCGAAGAGAAAGTGCGCCGCAAGTTTGCAAGTGGGCGTGGTCAGAAACTCCGCCTACTTTTGCGTGCCGAATTTTTAGTTTCTGCCGACCAATTTTTTTCAGTTTCATCCCTCGAATCACTAATAATTCTAGGTTTGGATGGCTTCGTTTATCACACGCGCAGAACGTTCCGGTAACATTTTCTCACGTGTCACCGGTTTGATTCGAGCAGGACAATTGACATGGGCAGACAGACCGCTGTGGTAATAATATCACCATTTTTTACACTGACTCTATGATTTTAGGTATGATGTCTACATCTCGTCTCCACCACTTTCACCGCCTGATTGGAATGTGAAATTGGCTAAATTCGACGAGCCGATCAGGCCGATATTCTATGAAGAAGATGTGCTCAGAGCGTAAATTATTGAAAATCGAGAGATTCTGACGTTCTCTGTTTTCAGAAAATTCTACAAGACATTCCGAAACACCGCTGGAATCCAAGTAGACAGTTCGAGAGCTAGTGTCTCACAACAGTTTATCGATGAGTACAACCTGGTCAAATCAGAAAACGCGAGCGCCACCACTGATGAGTTGTTCGAGATGACACAGAAGCGTCTCAACGAAAATGGAATAAATCTCAGATAAGCGTGCAGCCGATCTCGTTTTTATTTCTATTTTTAGTTTGTTTTCTTCATAAAGTTGTTTGTTTTTTCAACTCACTCGTTCTTCTTTTTGTCTCTGTACTTTCCACGCATTAAACAGTTGTTTCTTCTCGGACACTTTGTTCAGGATACGGAAACGGGGGTCATTCTGAATCCACTTGACGGCCTGATCCCAGTTACAGCTCGTCGTGATTCTCTGCTCGTTGTATTTGTCACGAAGCAACTCGCGGAATCGCTCCGACTGCCGCTTCTTCAGTTCCGCCTCGTCGTTTCCCTGCGAGTCTTCTTCTTTTTTCTCTGCCGGCAGTGGGACGTTAGGCATCGAGGCAAGTGTCGCTTTCATCGCCTTTTCCAGATCCGACTCGGCTTTCTTTTGCTGAACAGCTGCGGCAAGGGCTGCATTATCAACGGTCGAAGCTGCCGATTTCTGCTGCTCTCCTTCTGGAAAACCGAACGAAATTTTTAAAGATAATGAAAAACTCACTTGTGACGTCTTCGCCATCCGGTTTTACCCATTGCGTCTTCTTGGTTCCAGTGTGGTAGTAGTAAGGTCTTCCTTCCGGTGTCATGAACTCTTTCCACTGCCCTTGCTGTTGTTGCTGCTGGGCACTCGCCGATCTCTGAAATTTCTATGAATTCTGTGAACAAAGTATTCTTGAATACCTCCTGTGGTGTTTTCAATGCATCTGGTTTCACCCACGACGACTGTTTTGTAACCTTGTTGTGATAGTAGATTCGTCCATCGGTGTGCTTGTGCTCGGTCCATTCTGAATCCGGCGATGAGACTGACTCATCGAGACCCATTCCGGGAGGCACGAGCATTGGCGAAGGACGTGGAGGTGCTGCGGCTGCAGCTGCGGCGGCGGCATGGGCTGCAGCTGCATGGGCAGGTAACGGTAGGAGTGGAAGTTGAGGGATGGCTCCGGCTCCCGGAATCACAACTGGAAAATAAATAGTTACAACTAGACAACTGGTTCAACTTTCGATTTTTGACAAGAACTTAAACAAATATGACATGAATTGCAGCAGTCTTATTCTTCATGAGTCATTCGCATACCTGGATTTGGTACGTCAGTGAAAAATCCGTCTAGAGTTGACAAATTGGCTCAAAGCCAAACGGAGCGAAAAAAAGAGTATTTTCCTAATTTCAGTTCAGTTCGGTGAAAAATTAGAATAAATGTTTTACTCACCTCTCTGCTGTAAAAGAAATTGCTGTGCCAGCAAGTTAGTGTTCATGTATGGGAATCCATTGGGAATCATTCTGGAACGTTAGACACGTTAAAATGGATGACAGAATTATTGCAAAAAAAGGACAAAAGAAGACGTCGCCAACTGCTGGAAAATCGAAAATGGCCAGAAGGCTGCGTGTCCTCGCACCACTCGCTCTTTTTCCGATATTTGCAATAGAGCGCGCTATCTGACTGCTAGTTGTAGTCGATTTTTCGATACTTTTCAAGACTGTCCAACACAACAGTTTCAATTGTAAAAATACAAGCTTCACACAAAACATTCATTGGCTAAAAAAGAAAAACATTTTATGACTCTCCCAAATATTTCTTCTCGACCAGCCGTGATTCTATCGCGTTTTTATTTCTCTTTGTGTAGATGACATCAGGCTCTCCATCTGGTCCGTGCGTTTTTTCGGTGTATGATACGAGAGTGCCGAGCAGAGGGTTTATAGTTGCTTGAATCTGAACTTTCACAGATCTTATGAAAACCGTTTTATCTCTCACCACATTGGGCATTGGTGGAAAATCTGAATGCCGGAATGTGGGCTGAGGGTCCATCAATAGCGTGGCGATCAGAATCAACGAAACCGCTGTGAAGAAATTTTCATCCAGTTTGTTGCATGCTCGACCTTGTAGACCGTACGTCTGCAAAAATGACTCCATCGAACGAAATCAAACACTGATTTACAAGTTCTCGAAAACTTTGAAGTGATCGTGGGGTACTCGTTGCGATGAATTGACCTCTCGTCATATTGAAGTACTCAAATTTGCTTGTCAAAGAAGCACACTGCATAAACATATAAATTTGTAACCGTACTCTTGATTCTTACAAAATTCTTGATGACGAGGTAGTCGTGCTTGATCGGACAGAATGAAACGAATCCCAGATTTTTCAGATGGAAAACAATGTGTTCGAGCTGAAATTTTTGATGGATTGATGGAAATTGGATCTGATGCGAACTCGAGCGTTGGTCAAATTTTTTGCAGTTCTCACGCGCAGTTCTGACATCGGGAAGATGGCCGCGGGGTACTGGAGGATCCAACTGTAGTCGTTTACAGAATTTCCATTGGCATTGTGAATACGGCCGATCGGATTGAATCTAGAGAATCGTCCCTCTCGCACAGGCACTGGCACGTGTTTCACGAGAGCAGCCTGTAACGTTTCCGATACTTCCGAAAATGATTTTCGCACCGAACCTTTTCGCCGAACATTTTCTGAAGCAGACTCTTCTCGAACTGTGGATTGAAAGGGAATACTTTCTCGTACGAACCTTTGTTTGGAACAAGGATTTGAAGCTTGTCCTGAAAACGTGGTTTTTGAATAAGGAAAAGTATACCAAATATGCGTGCCTTCTGAACTTGGAGCAAATTTATAATGTCATTGCAGTCCGTCTTAACCTTCTTCAGCGTCCGACGTGTTTTATTTGACGAATTTCCGTCTGTTGCTACTGCAAGTACAGCATTCAGTAGGTCTGATACTTTTGTTTCAAGCAACTCGAAAATTCTGAAAATAATGGCCATGACACATTGTCCCGGAGTAGAAAGCAACTTACGAATTCATGTTTTCAATCCACTTCGCTCCTTCGCATTCGGGAACGAACTGGAGCAAATCTCGAATGTCTCTCCTCATAGCTTCGATCGCTCCAAAAGGTGGCTGATCGGATGACCCCGCTGCTTCCATCGTATCTGAACAAAACAAGGAAAATGAGGAAAGAAGGAAAGTCAGAGGAACTGTTGTGGAAGAAACCGGAAACTATATGAATCGGGTGTTTAGTAAGAGCTTTTATTCTTGCATGTAAGTGCTTTTTTGTGAATGAAATCTTGGTATCGCTGTTTCCGTCGTGTGAGCCGTTTTCTTTCCCTGGGACAGCTTCTAAGCAGACATGTTGGCTGTCGCTCTAGGACTGTTGCAATTGAAATATTCATCTTTGGTCAATCCGAACATTTTTAGTGTTTTTTGTGTGACATTCGGTCGCTGAAAAGACAGGGTCACTGTAATATTCTTTTTTCGGACTCACAGCATCCTTCACGATAAGGTGATCATTCCGTGCTGACTCGGCTGCCAATCGAAACGTCGTTATGAGATCTTCTCTTTCCAAAACTCGCATGACAGTTTTCATCTGAAAGTGATAAACTGTGGAGATGATTTCTAGATTCTTTGTTTACCATGCTCTTTAGTCCGGGATTTTCTTTGAGAAACTCTGAAACTCGAAAAGTGGATGCTGGAAAGAGGAGGAACGCTCTGTACACCGATTTCCTCACGCCTTCACTGAAAATCGAATAAACAACTGGAATACTGTAAATTCTCTTTGCGGGATGCCTACATTCTGATGTCGTGGATTGTTGGTCTCTTTTCCGAAATTAGACTTCTATTTTTAGTGCCTTCCAGAGATGTCTCGTTAAATAATCTTTGTGATTGTGAGGTCGTGTTCTGTAAACCACAGCAGTTTGCACCATCTTTGTTTCTCCCGCTCACCTTTGGCTCCGAACATAGTTTCTGCAATATATACTGCTCTCTCATAGTCTCTTCAGTTGATAACTCCAACGATTCGGTCCCATTCATAATCATCTCACACTTCATCTGAAATGTTTGGTTTCAACCTCAAGTCGAATTGTTTCACCTGTTGCAGTTCAACCAAAGCACGGATTTCGGAGCAGTCCGCCGTTATTTTCTCGAGCAAAGACACACTTGGAAACACTCTCCGGTTGTTTGTCGACTCGTTCGCCAGCATTTCCAGCATCGTGTTTAGTATTCGAGATATTCTTTCGTCCAGGATAATAAAAACTCTGAAATTATGGCATTCGGAATTCGAATAGTTTTTATCTGTTGGCTCACTCATTGATGCTTTTAATCATTTTGAAATTTTTGCACTCTGGAATAATTTCCAGCAAATTAATGGTGTCGCGTTTGTGAAAAGAATGGCTCGAGGGATCCGCTGACATTTCGGAGGTTAAATTGCAAGATCTGGAAATCGGATTCAATTAGGAGAAGCTTGAATGAAGATAAATTTGATGAACATAAAAATGAGTTGTTGAGTAGGTAATTGAGTTTGAAAGAAAAAACAAGAAATTGAAAAGTTGTTTCCAAGGCACAGAATTTGTGAATCGTTGTTCTGGAAGAGGAAAGCATTTTGAAAGTTCGGCCAGATCCTGAAAATCACTTAAGTGCACTTGAAAGCTTTCGAAAGCTCTTTCAAAGGAGAGCTTCATCGAGATGATGACTATAAATACATAATTAAGATGTTTCTTTTCAATGTTTTTGTTTTTAATGAAGCGAATTCACAAGGGCTGTTAATGAAATACAAAAAAAGAAGGATGAAGTACGCAGCCAATGATGGTTTGCACGGGGTGTTTTTCCCGACATTTTTAGCATTCGCGCTCCATTGCGAACGACAATGCGGCTCAAATTGCGCGAGATGTACCGGACTAAAAAGTACCGAAGTCCTGAATAATGTTTTATTAGGACCTTCGGAACGTTTTTTTTCTTCGAAATTCATTAGGCCTTCCGAAACAGCCGTTAAAAAAATTATTTTAGGTAAAAAATTTTTGGCGGGAAATTCAAACAGGGTCGGAAAAAAAACCCCGTGGTTTGGGAGTGGACGTGCCTGCCGAAGATGCTGTTCGGTTTGAAGTCGTGTTTCGACCTAGAACATTAGCATTGAGGACGAATGACTGAAAGAAAGTGATGAAATGGGTGATTAAGCAGGCAAAACTCACGAAGTTTTCCCGATCCGATAACCACTGGAAACCACACCGACTCCGCATCCCGATGGCAAACTTCTTGATTCTTTGATTTCCAAAACTTTGAAACATTTGACTTTGAAACATTTCTTATGTTCTTCGGCTATCACATTGATTTTCTTTTGTGCTTCCGTAGCTTGTTTTCCGTTGATGCTCGGGTCAAACATGAGTGAGATCTCTCTTCTCGAGAGACGATACGAGAGAGGCACGTAGCCAGGACTTCAGCGCAATGGAGCTTCTGCAGGATTAGATACTGAAAGTAAGTTGCCGATCCAAGCGATCAGGTATTTGAAACGACAAAAAAAAACTTTTTTGGGCAAAAGTCGGCTGACGAACACCTGGAAAATTACCGATATCTTTCCATTTCTTTTCTTCTCTGTCCGCACGACTTCAATGTCTTCTGGTAGTAGCCTAAAGTTCAAAAAAATAGACAAAAGCGAGCCTAAATCTCACTGAAAAGTGGTCAGTTGCTCCAGAATGAATCTCTCTTCCAATCCAATTTGCTTGATGTTCTTCAGGATCCATGTGGTCTTGCTCTGGAACTTCCCCAGATCTTTTTGGAAAACAGGGCTCCAGCAGTTTCTTCATGAGTTCTTCACAGTCTTCAGATGTTTCCGGCAAGGTGATTTCTCCAGCAAAACTCTCTGCGAATGTGTCGATCAAGTCAAGTATCAAGTAACAACAACCGCAACAGATCTGTGTAAAAAATCTTCATAAAATGAACAAAATAATAAAATTAAAGTAGAATGAAGTGTAAAATGTACATTAAGATTCAGATGAGTCATTTAGAAGCGTTTCGTTTCTTCGAGCGACGCCGGAGCCACGAACTCGAATCTTAAGAGCTTCTTCCTTTTCTCGCCGGCCTTCGGTTGTCCCTGCTTGTAGTGACTGCCCTGTGCCGGCATTCGTGACAAGCTCGACCAGTTTCGGGTACTTCTGAAGAATGTTATTAGACTTTCCCAATGGCGTTTTGTTTTTGATGTGGGAATTCCTAGAATTCATAAGAAAAAACTAATGAGAATAGAACACAAAAAGCATTTTCTTATTTTCCCACCTCCTTGGTCTCAGTCTTCTTCTTCTGAATCTCCAGAAGTTGTCTATCGTGGTGCACAACGGTTTGCTCATGAAGTGTTTCGAGTTCAGTGACCGTAGTCGCTGCTTTCTGAATTTCGGATTTGTCTGAAGGATCTGAATGAAATACACCTCTTCCAGCAGGGTAGACACAACTTCATGTGACAGTTTCAAATGCTGGAATGCACATTTTGTACACAACACAAATCGACAAGCTCGGCAGACGTGTCCACTGAATTACTGATAAGATTCTTTGTCTCGTATGATTTTCAGACCTTTCGAACGGGATGACGATATTGCACACATTACAGTCAACAGAGTTGGTCGTTGAGCGCTTCGAACTTGTGGATGTTTCGGGGACCTTCGAAGAGCTTATGCTGCGATTGGGATCATGTCTTTCTAAGACGAGAGTCTGAAAGCAAGCTGCCGTTCCGAGTGATAAAGTAATTGAAACGCACATTGGGGCCGTTGGCAATAGTTTGCTGGTCGAGAGTGCGAAGGCTGTGGAAAACAATCGATCTTCTGGCATTTCTCTTCCCCATCACTCGAACTACTTCGACGTCGTCTGGTAGAAGCCTAAATTAATAAAAATAGACAAAAACCAAACCAAAACCTTACCGAAATTTTTCCAATATGAACGCCTGGTCCTCTTCTCTCGATTTTCCCATAATCATGATGTTTTTGAGAATCCAGTGGTTTTGTTCTGGTACATCCGCAGAATCTCGTCAGTTGGCCGTTTCGACAGACATAAACTGGTAGAGCTGGCGGAATGGTGTGATTTGTGAAGAATTGTGACCTCAAGGCTGCTGTCGGCTTGATTCTCTTGAGAAAGCAGGGATCCAGAAGTCGTTTGTTGTCACAACGACTTGAACATCTTTTGGTAGTAGGCTAAAGTTTATACAAGTAGACAAAACCGAACTTAAGTCTTACTGAAAATGCTTACCCGTTGATCACCGTTGCGTCAGTCTGCATTCCGAATCTCTGATCGACCAAGCACTCCGCTGTAAATTGATAATTTTATCAGCTGGAGAACCGTCAAACCCACGAGAAAAATTAGCGTTCCCCCTGATCCATTCAGAAACGGCCTGTCGTCTAGCTCCTCGGATAGTCCAAAGTCGGATATTTTCGGCTGAAAAAGTTATTTAATTCATGGAACAAATGCCCTAGTGGGCAGCCAACTTACAATCAGTCCAGTTGCGAGCAACACATTAGCTGGCTTGATGTCCGAATGAACTATTCGCAAGGTCTCCAGATATTCCAATCCACGGAGCAGTCCTTTCATCAGAAAGCAGACTTCCGGCTCCGTCAGCGTCTTCCGAACTTCCAGCCATTTTTTCAATGTCCCATTCTTCCACGACGCTAGATTCCAACTTCCTTCGTTACATCTGCTTCCGTGTTTGAAGCCTTTGGCAGAACTTTCAGAGCCATCGCAGGGCCTCCGTCGATCGACTTTACCCTCCACACAGTTGCGAAGGTCCCCGCTCCGAGTTTTGTTCCTTCGAAACGGAACGTGTTTCCGCGATTGTCAACAACGACGTCGTTGCGCATGTATGGCCTCTACAAAAAAGAAAAAAATCAATGAAGAATTTTCATACTTTCTATTTTTCTTTTCGTATGAAACGCGTAATAAACACCGGTAAATACTGGGTGGCCACGAAGTATGGAGCTTTTATTTTCTCGAGATTTTTGCATTGTATGAAGGAGTGAGAGTGAAGATAAATAAAGATAAATGATAAAGAGATGAGACTTAAGGCTTGTGACATTTCAAAGAAGCTTTGCAAATTTTTCACATCATGCATTTTTTTTAATCAAAATGTTTTCTCTTTCTCCTGTGAGCACTCAAATTTCAACAACGAAAAAAGCCCAATTTTTCCATAAAACACGATCGCGACACGACAAAAATCACAAAATCACGAAAAAAACAAGTTTTAAAGAAAGAGTGTAATTCGTGGCCACCCTGTGTCTGCGCCTTCGAAAAACTACGGTGGCCACCCACGAAGTATATCCGAAATGCTTGAAATACCGTAGTTTGTTTAAAAGCGCAGCACAATTTTTCCGCTTTTTGCTGCGAGACCTATTGAAAAAAATCATTAATAGTTTTGCAGTACATCTGCTCAGAGATATTAATTTGGACGCCAATTTTCGGAAACAACAAATAAATAAACAAATGAACAAAATCTGAAGCCCACCATGGGTGGCTCAAGAGGGCTAGCAAAAACAATGACATAAAAAATGTATTATTCGTAATCATTACATAAATGAATCAATGAAAAAGCCTATTCCTGAATCGAAGAATATGGTGGTGCTGAAAGTTCTGGAGAAAACGTTAAACGTGATGATAACAGTATTTGGTAGATTTTTAAATATTTTAGAACTCATTCGTTCAGCTGTTGGTTTTCCGATCTCTTCACGAACTTCGCTGAGTTTTCGGAACGAGAGATGGAGCTGAGAGATGTGGATCGCGACGGCTTTCAGAGTCTTCTCTACACAATCTATAGGGAATCTTTGATTCAGGGTAGAGAATCTAAAAGGGATTCTGGAGGATGTGATAAGAATTTCAGTGGGAAATGTGGAAGGATTGATGAAGCTGGCAGATCAGATGGATGTGAAGATGGTGCGTGGGAGGTGTGAAGTGTTTCTGATGCAGATGGATGGATTTGAGAATCGGACCAAGTTGAGAGTGGCCGATAAATACAAATTGGAGAAGCTGAAGGTAACGAGTTGCGATCTGATGAAAGAAACTTCGAAGTTTCAGAACAAGTGCATTCAGTCGATCATTTCATTCGAAGAGTGTGAATTGCTGTCGGATCCGAGTGGTTGGAAGTCATTGCAGGCTCTTCTTGAGAAGCTTGCGACTTTCCATTGAACTTAAACTCGAACTCGTACTTTTCTGAATAAGCGTGTAAATGTTCAGCTAGTCTAGTTCTTTTCCTTATGGACCTATCGACGATGTAAAAAAATACATTTTTCCGCATTTCTCGACCTATCGATTTGTGTCGAGAAATGTCGTTTTTTGTCGAGAAATTCGCATTTCTCCCGTAGAGAAATTGCAGAGAAATGGTAACTCGTGGCGAGACCCACCGGCGAAACTGCATGCGCCTTTGAACTTGTAGATGCCGTAAATCTTCAAAGGATGCCGTAAATCTTCAAGTTCAAAGGCGCATGCAGTTTCGCCGGTGGGTCTCGCCACGAGTTACCATTTCTCTGCAATTTCTCTACGGGAGAAATGCGAATTTCTCGACAAAAAACGACATTTCTCGACACAAATCGATAGGTCGAGAAATGCGGAAAAATGTATTTTTTTACATCGTCGATAGGTCCATTAGAACCCGATTGCAGAAAACGTTTAAATTCTCTTTCGATTTATTGATTGCTTTATGACACAATTTGAAACGAACAAAAGAGGAATCAGACCGGTAAGAAATTCGATGGCACAGGGAAAGAACATTGAGTTGAGACAGAGAAGTATGTTGAAGGGCAGTGGATCTAATCGAGAACCACCTCACATTGCAACGGTTCAATCTTCGGAGTACGAGTCTTTCTCGAGCGAACTTTCTGAAAACACAAACACCATTAATTGTAGTCATAACTAATTCGCAATGAGTGATAATCTGCCTTGTAATGCTGAAGTCATACCTGCTGCGGACCTTCGATTTTCGCGAAATCACTCGCTAGATCCGAGTTGCAGCTATCCGAGAGAATGGTAGAGAGGAGAGAGTTCATATCCGGATCCTGATTCATCTCGATCAAGCAGTTCTTGTGCCTCTTCAGCTGAGCACGAATTTTCGCATGGGAAGCAGTTCCGATGAGACGCTGACGGTAGTGCTCCGGGATGATTCCAAGGTCCCACAGCTCGCCGGTACGGTCTCTGCGGAACTCTTTCAGGTAGACGATGGTCAGGTTGTTGTTCGGTGGCAGCTGCCGGACATCTGCGTGGATCAAACCGGCCGAGATGAGCTTCGTGAGCGTTTTGCAGACGATTTCCGAGTTTTTGTTGGGGAGCATTCCGCGGATTTCTTCGATCGAGAAGGCGACGAGTTCCGAGTTCATAATGGCTCCGGAGTATTTTTTGATCATCAACTGTGAGTTGTTGTGTGGTGAGAAGCTGAGTTCATTAGCCACTGGAGTCAGTCTGTAAACGAAACACTGTAGGGGAGCAGCTAACTTCGAGGCACTTACGGATTCTTCTTGATCGTTAGTTTTGGGTTGAAAGGCACGTGAGTTCCGGGAAACTGTTTTCTCTTCTGAATTTAACAATGCTTCATAAATTTACTTCTTGTCTTACTCTTGAACCGGAATCGCTCATCATCGAGGTTCCGACTTTCTTCACGGGAGAAAGGAACGGCATCTGATTCTCATCGGAGCTCTTCGGTTCGCCGTGCACAGGGAAATCAAAGTTTGGAGATGGAAGATCCGTTGGCGAAGTGGAGGACTGACAACGATCAGGCGGCGGGGAGGAGACCGAGGACTTCAGCTGGAAAAGGCAAAATTCATCGGATGTGCGGCCCTGGCGTACATTTTGAGGCATTTGCTCCTCAGATCTCATTGTCTCGAACTGCAACAATAAATGTTCTTCGGCCCTCAATGCTGCATCCAGATCAATCCGAGTCTTCACGTCCGCAGTGTCCTCTTTCTGGAATTAACCTTATCAGTAAGGCATGCTGGAAGATAAGGTTCTTATCACTCGTTCAAACTTTCGATCACCACCTCTAGATGCCCTAACAGAAATATGCTACAGAATCTTACTAACCGTTTCAACGTCGAGATTGTGTTCGATTTCCTGAATCTCGTCGAGAATCTCAAAATTGGAATGAATGGAGGATGGTATCTCTTCGGCCATCTCTATGATAGCCTTCAGACGACTGCGTGTCTCTTCCAGCAACGAACAACACGAACACTCAATCTTTCGAGTCGAATCGCTCTCCGCTGACATTGAAAGAACTCCCGCGAGCTCTGCCACAGTGATATTCAGATACAGCGGTGGCAAGTACTTTTTGAGAACGAGCAGGATTCCTTCGGCGTCGCATTTCCCATCAATGTGTGCGACTTCCGGGGGGAAAGCGTAAGTGTTTCGGAGAGCTACCGACTGAAATTAGATTTCGCTGCAAGTCCCAATAGCTTACCCTCACCGGTATATCTACGTGAAGTTTACAAACATAGCACTCGTACACTTTCTGTTCGTCGTAACTACAGAAATTTCGAAACTCGGGAATAACTTTAGTGAATTTGAGGTACGCTACAAAAACATGCAGTTGGAGAGGATTGAGATTGTACATCGAGCATATTTTGGTGAGATCTCCGCATATGACACACGTCTTGTAAACGTCAGCCTGTAATTTTTTGTGAACCTCTTCTTGTCGGAAGCGTTGGTTTACCTGACAGACAATCGAGCTCTTCGACGGCTCTCCGTTCATTCTGGAAGGTTTAGTCTTGTTAGGATTAAAGAGAAGTTACGAGGATTAGTAGAGGATGGCAACCAAGGCATGCAGAAACAAACGAATGCTGGTAAAACTTTATTTATTGCATTGCGTGATTATGAGATCAGTTTATGATCGATTTATTGAAGATTTGAACTGTCGTTTTCTTGATACACACGCATCAATGCTGTAAACAGAAAATACAGATAAGTACTCTGATGCTGTAATTTTCTCACCCGTCTCTCCTCGGAATACCGGTTCAATCGCTCTCCCTGTCTCTCCCGTTCCTTCCAATCGTCGTGACCAGTGTCTCAATCATATGAATTTTCTCCATCATTCGATCCATCCGCTTCTCGAGATCCGGCACTATGTACTCGCAACGACATCCTTCCGGCTGCTCTATGACTCTCAACTTCTTTGCAACGGGTTCATCGTGAACTTCCTCCTCTTCTGAAAGTTCTTCTTCTTCGGGAAGGTTGTAGACGTATTCATCGCGTCTCGTCGGTTTTCGAGTTCTTTTCAGAGCTTTTGATGTACTCTGGAAAAAGGTGGGCTTATTCAATCGATCAAGAACATCAGAAATTACAGAAGAAGCGGCTCCTCCTTCAAATGGAATATTTGTTGTATCATCATACTCGTCTTGTTCAGAGACAATTCCGCCCGAACTAGCTTGGCCGGAAGGCGGAGACTGTTTCAGGAGAAGATCCAGATTGAGCGGCTCTATAACCAGTACTACGTCTAGATAAAATGGTATTGAACGCCTACTCTCTTCAGTGATATTCACCATGGCAGTTGCGATTTCCTCATCAACAGGCTCTGTTTTGACTTCTTTCAGCGGAACTGGGAGTGGTTGAGAGGAAGAGGTGTTCACTGTCGACTGCGGAACATTTTTGGGTGTGGTTTGCTTCAACGACGGGATTCCTACTAAAGTCGCTTTCACCGGAATCAACTGCATTCCTTTTCTCAGAAACAACTTCTTTGTAGATCCTGTAATTGTTGTTAAATTGAATTGAAATGAGAACTGACACTTACCTGATGGCGGCGTCCCTGATATGGCTGGTTTTTGCGCCGAATGAATTCGCTCAGTTGGACTTCCATTCGATTGATTGGGATCACCCGAATTACTGCGATTCATTCTTGGGAATGATCTGAAAATGCATTTAATGTAAATATCTAACAACATGAGAAATCTCCAAAAAAAGAATACAGGAATAGAGAAAAGCTTGATTCCGAACTCACAGAAAATAAGAACGTCGTTGAAACCTGCCGCCGAAAAACAGTGGCGGGTCTCACAACGATTTGAAGTTGGCAAAAGGATTTTTCGTGTCGAGACCCATCGCTTAACTCGGTTGCCTGAAAAGTGAGCGTCCTTTAAAGTTCTCAATTTTTCTTGTTCGTGAGATGAATGTAATAAATTTGTCTTGCCTCGTGTAATCGCATCCATGTTGAAACCCTCCGATTATCAGTTCTTCTGTAGTGTTCTCGCTCAAAATTTGAAATCGGGAATCGCGCCAGCGACACGGAAAACACGCAAGGCAAGCTGATTGACGCATCCTAGGAGCAACATTTTTACATTTTTCTGCCCTTTTTCTCTCTCCAATCTCGTTTTTTTGTTGCATCAGTGGTGGCTGACTTTTTCAATGGCGTGGGAAAATTCCTTTTGAACGTTTTGTACTGCATTGTGTGCTTCTAGACGCGTTTCTCAGCTACATTCATGTTTGCAATCGTAGGTAAAAGCCCGGTGATCCACCGTAATCTTGCTCTTAGATCGATTTTTGCAGTTGGCGTGCACTCTTGAGAGCCGCCGGTAGTGTACACATCATCTGTAGTGTCTGATTACCCTCTCTTGAGGTCATCTAACATTCGATATTCTCGGCACACCGGTCTCTCCTAGGACCTCTGTCAATTGCGTCATTCACTACTCAGCACTGGCAATCATGATGTTCTTGTAATTTTGTTGATACGATTAATTTTGTCGTTTCTTTTCTTCTCGCTCTACCGCCTCTTTCATCTCCACAATTTTTCAGATGGCTTCGGGTTCTGAGTTGAAAACTGAAGTTGAAGCGCCTCTTGCCAACAATAAGGTTGTTGAGCAGGAGCTGGCCCACGAGGACGAAAACACTGACTCCGGACATTCTTCAGTCAACACTCCAGACGCATCAGAGCAAGGTACTCGGATTAGTCAACAAACTAATGCCATAATTAAGTTTTTCAGAAAAGCAAGGCGACAAGTTGGTCAAGGTGACCATACAACCATCTTGCGGGGAGTCTTTCGATCTTCATGTACGTGAAACATTTCCTTCCCATCAAAACAGTTCATGTTTCAGCTCAGCGACAACGAGCTAGTTCAAGAGCTCTACCAGACGTTGCTGGATCGTGAGGCGACTTGTCATAGAACTTGTTTCTCGCTCTATCTGAACGGAACAGCGGTTGACAACTATTCCGAAGTTCGAGCCGTTCCTGGATTTTTCGACGGGTGCACTTTGAACGTAGTCGACGAGCCGTACACTGTCCGCGACGCACGTCTTCATCTCCGCCAGGTTCGGGAGCTGCTCAAGTTTGGCGTGTCGCCGGATCATCATGATCCACCATGCTCGAATGATGCGCAGTCTTATCTGACGACTATAAACTTGCAACCAGATGAGAAGAAGGAGCCTAAGCAATCTGACATTTTGCCGCCAGAGCACATCTTTCCTGGATGCAAAGATCGCTCTTTGTCGCATCTGCTCGTTCCTCAGCAGAAAGAGCTGATTGCTCTGAAGGATATCGTCTTCTCTCCATTCAACCCTCCACCAGGTCCACGGAAGTTGCGAGGAGATGTTCTTTACATCGACTTAACAACCGTGGAGAACCGTGTCTATCATGTCACTTGCTGCACGAGAGGATTCTATGTCAACAACTCACAGGATGGAAAGTTCGACCCGACGCAGTCTAACTCAAACAAGACTGTTTACCAGAGCATTATAGAACTGCTCCAAATTGTCAGCCCTGGCTTCAAGAAGGTTTACCCGCAGATTCTTAAGAGACGACAAGATAAGACTTTGGTGGAACGACTTCCGACAAGCTACCCAGTGTCCTCGTGGGTCGCCAACCCCATGAAAGCTGATGGATACAACAGCGACTCTCTGAGAGCGATCGAGCTCACAGAACCATTCCGTGTTGGATTCGAAGATCACATGCCCGGCCTTCTCCGTGACTGGAACGAGGAACTGCAAACGACTTTCGAAATGTCTCGCAAGTCTATTGCCGAACGAGCCATCCGTGACCGAAGCTACTACAAGATTCACTCTGACTACGTTAATGCTGCTGCCAAAGGAGTCCAATCCATTCTTGATGGCAACATACTCGCTATAAATCCTGGAGAGGACAAGAAGACGCATATGTACATTTGGAACAACATTTTCTTCAGCCTCGGGTTTGATGTCCGTGATCATTACAAGGAGCTCGGAGGAGATGCCGCTGCTTTCGCTGCCACTTCTACTGATCTTCAAGGTGTTCGAGCTTTTGCCACCCTTGAGGACCCCAAGCTGAATACCCTCGGAATGGCAATCTTTGACTACCGCGGATATCGTGTCACGGCTCAATCTATCATTCCTGGAATTCTGGAGCGTGAACAAGAGCAGTCGGTTGTTTACGGATCGATTGATTTTGGAAAGACTGTCGTATCCGATGAGAAGTACCACGCCCTGCTCGAAGAGGCTGCTCAGCAGTTGAAGATGCTTCCACACAACGTTATCAGTGTCAAAGATGGTGTTGAGGAAGAGCTTAAACTGTTCACTAGCTACGAGGCGAAGGGAATTGTTGGAAATGATGGCAGAAAGTATGTGCTTGACCTTCTGCGCTCCATGCCACCCGACGTTCACTACCTCGAGGAGGCCCAAGTGTCCGAGACCGCCAAGAATCTTGGATACCCACGTGCCTTCCCGCACAAACTCTCTGCCCTTCGTCGCGAGCTTGTTGATCACTTCTGCGAGTCGAGACTTGTGGCATTCATCCAGATGACCGCCAGAAAAGTTCGCGACGTTATGGCCGAAGCCAAGGAGAAGAAAAATGAAGAGTTGATCAAAGCAGCATGTGAGTGTTCATCATGATGTTGTTAACTAATTTTTGATATTTCAGCTGAAGCCGAAAGCGAACTGACCGCCGTCTTCATGGCTATCAGCGAAGACAAAGAGATTGAAACTAAGAGTCCAATTGTGCAGGAAGCCATCAAGGAGGCTTGTGCGGCTGTCCACTCAATCTTCGATGACCGTTATGTTGTCAAGTTCAACCCAGATTGCTTCTCGCCGAACATCAAACATGCACCATCTGAAAATCTCGAGAGACAACGGCGCGTTGTCATCGACGCTGCTGAGTTCCTTCTGGGCCACCAAATTCCGGAACTCGTCCAGAATTTCAAAGACTGCGTTTTGCAGCCAATTGATGGAGAAGGTCTCGCTGATGTCATGCACACGAAGGGAATCAACGTTCGCTATTTGGGAGAAATCGGGAAGCGTATCGACGACAGCAATTCTTTTGCCCGACCACTGGTCCTATCGGAGATCGTTGCTCGCTCTACAAAGCACGTCATTCGCAAGATCAATGTCCAAACAACTGCTGATCAACTGTCTGTCAGTACCTCGCATGTTCTGAACTGTTTGTTCGGAATAGTTGGAGAACCAAGCCCAAGTGTTGTTGCGGCCAACAAGAAGACGAACAAAAAGAACGGAAAGAAGAGAGCTGCCGGAGTGTGGTCGTCTCTAACCACTGCTTCTCTGTGGAAGAGCATCTGCGAGGAAGCTTCGTATTATTATGGATATCCAATCGATGCCGAATCGCTCGAGAAGTTTACTGAACAGCACGACATTCAAAAAACTGCTCTCTTCCGCCGAATCTGCCGGCTTATGGGAGTTCAAATTGTTGCCAGAGACTACCAGCTGGACAATGTTGCTGCGAAAAAATCGGTTCTGTTCACCGACGAAGACATCATCAACTTCTACCCAGTCATCAAGCATCACCAACCGTTCACCGCTGATGCAAAAAAGATGTTCATCCGTGGACAGCATGCCATGTCCATGGGAGCCTCGCGCGAGGCTTATGAGTGCATTGGAGAGTCCATAAACTTGATGACTGCTGTCTACGGTGTCATGCATCCAGACATGCCACAATGCTTGAGAGCTCTTGCCAGACTTTCCCATGTACTCGGAGAGACTGCTGATGTGAGTGAATTTATATCTTTTCGGATGTTCATTTCCGTGTTTCAGGCCCTCAACCATCAACACAAAGCCACTGTGATGAGTGAACGATTAATCGGGTTGGATGCTGGTAACACCATTATCGAATATGTAAGCTATCTGTGATGTTCCGATGTAATCCACATTTTTCAGATCAACTTGGCTCACTTTGCTTTCGGGGCCCTCCTTATTCCAGGTTCGCTCCGTCCATTGTACCGCGCGAGATATCTCATGAATCTTGTTTTCGGAGAGAAGCATCCTGTCATGGCTCAAATTGACGTAATTATGAGGGAGTGATATACCCAATTGAACAATTCTTATCTTCAGGCTAACATCGGAACCATTCTGTTCACGATCCAAGAATTCGACACAGCTTTGAAATTCCTGCAGTCATCGGATGCCATTAGCAAGGCTATCGGAGAGCCAAAGAAGCTCAAAACCGGACTGATCTCGAACCTGATTGCTCGAACCCATGCTGCTCGCGGAGATTTCCGCGCTGCTCTTGTCGCTGAGAAGGAGACGTTCGCTATCTACTCAGAGGTTTACGGACCAAAGCATCAAAGAGTCAACGAATCTAGCGAGTATCTCCGCACGCTGACTCAGCAGGCGGTCAACTTCCAGAAGAAGATGATGAACCCTTCTGCCAACACTTCCATCACCGATCTGTTCCAGGCAAGATTCCGACCTTACAGATATCCAACAACCCAAACTTTTTCTAGATTCAATCTCCATCTGTAAGCGCGATTTTCGATATCCTCAACATCATCAACGGAATTCTTATCATTGGAGTCCCAGGACTTTCCAACCTTGCGGCCCTCGAGAAACTGCAGAATGGAACGACTGAAGAAAGCAAATCTACAGCCGTGGCTGCTCAGCTCGAAAATGAAACTCTTGATTAGATCGATTAGATAATATATTTTCTCAGTTCAGTTGACTCTTTTAGTCTTTTTTATAATTTAGTTTCTCCTTTCAGTTTCGTAGTTTTGTAGTATAGAAAATTTTTGTTAACTTTGTTATTTCCCAAGCAAGATTAGTTCTCCAAAATACCCTTTAATCACATATAGATGTAGAAACTAGAGAGTAGCAATAGCGGGAATCTGTATTCCTCAGTTAACCCCATTTAGCAGTCATTCACCGCATTTCGTTGCCTTTCTATTCAGATTTCATCGCCATTTTCTCTTTCTCAAAACCAAAAATGCTCAAATTTTTCGTTCATTCGAATTTTTGCTCCATAGCGCCAGAGGCATACGAGGTGGTTATCACATCTGAAGCGCTTTCTGTTACCATCACATGTTCCCGTTCTCATACAAAGTAACCGTTCTCCCTCGCTCATACATGTTACGAATGTCATTCTGGAGAGTGTCTTCGACTATAATCCACAACTCCGAGTACACTCCGTCACCTCTCAATTAACTGATGTGTTCTGTTCTTTTTTCTTGTATCTCCATGTTACCCCATTGCCTTAGGACTTACAAGCTTTGTAGTTTAGAAGCAACCCCATCCAAACTGTTAAAAATGTTTATTGTTTCGTTTTTTTCTCTTTAATAAAAATCAAAAACCCTGATGGCTTCATCCGAAATGCTCCGAATAAAATTCGCAGCCGTGAACGCTTCGATGAGTAATGCTTTCATATAAACGACTAACGGAGGATGAAATGTTGTGCAGAGAAAATGGCGAGCGATTGGAGGAAAGGCACAAGGAGCAAACCAAATGACGGAAACGGAGAGTCGTCGCGTGGGAAGTTGTATCTGGAGGTGATAAATCAGTGATAAGATCAATTGAATGGGTGGTTTAAGGGCATGAACTTTTTGTTGGAAGTGGAGGATCGGCAGTTGAGGACAAAGGTGGCTGAAGCCATCCGGAGTCTGGGTGGACATGTTCTCGATTCGTTCGATGAACACGAACCGTTCGCCGTCATCTCGGATCACAGTTTTGCGCAAAAGTTGGAGAAAGAGAAAGAAACTCGGAACACCAATGAAAAGGTACAACTGATACAACTGCCAACTTCCATCTTTACTATTCAGATTGTCAAAACACTGCCGGCATTGTTACGAGAAGCTGTGAAGCGAAATATAAAAGTATGCATCTCAGTGTTTCTGCCACCTGTCAATTGGTTTTTCTAGGTCAGAACTCCTCAGAAGTTCTTAGCCCAACTAACCAACTATCAAGACAAAAGAAAGAAAACATGCTCAGCGACGAATTCGGACAGCACGATACGCAGGAGACCGCTGGTCGGTCGCGAGCGAAGTGCACAAGCGGAGAGGACGACACAAACGCCCGTCCCGAAGACTTCCCGGGTGAGCAGTGAGCAGACGAACCATCGGACGAAAGACGAGAAGGCGTTCCTGAGGATCGACTTGCCTGGGAAGAGACCCGACATACGGTTTGTCGATAAGACCGCATTCAGCACTCTGTACACCGGAAAAGACACTGGACACTCGATTTTCAAGGGAGCAGACTCATCACTGTCTGAGAGGAGGATTCGTGATTTCGACATGTTCATGCAGGGAAAGTACGAGCCAAGCAAGAAGACCTACAAGCTAGATGAACCGGATCCTTACTGTATTCCTTGTGCGAAAAATATCACTGGAGAGAAGAAAGATGTGAGTTGAGAAGGAACGGACTGACATTAATGAACTGTTTGTAGCACGAGAGAACCGACGAACACCGTCAAAAAGCTAGAATTAATAACACAGCTCCATCGTACGAGAGGGCCCTTCTGACTGCGAGACTTCGGACGGATCAACGTGACGGTTTCGAGAAACGTAAGGAAGGAGTCGCTCGCGAACGGCAGGGGATCCGGGATGCGTCGAAAAGAGCGAATGTGGAGTTCGAATATGGAGAGAACGAACTGAAAGCGAACTGGGCGACTCTGCAAAGGAACACGCCGATGGTGACA
Organism: Caenorhabditis becei; assembly: GCA_900536315.3. Taxonomy (NCBI): domain Eukaryota; kingdom Metazoa; phylum Nematoda; class Chromadorea; order Rhabditida; family Rhabditidae; genus Caenorhabditis; species Caenorhabditis becei. The sequence goes on from LR539541.1 coordinate 442,587, forward strand.
CCAGAAAAAGGTGAGGATTCATTTATTCAAGGGAAGTTGGACAACTGGAAGGCTTATTCAGTTGGGGTAGTAGTGGCAGACGCTGCGGTAGCAGATCGCATCGAAGTCCTCACGGGGGCGACAATCACTTGCGTCGGCGCACGTGGATCCTGTCTGACGGGCGGAACAAATAATCAGAATCAGGAGAAGGAGAAAGAGCTAAAAAATTCAATATTACATTAGAAAATTGCGTAAAAGACTCACAATAATCCTCATCTTGAGACACGGAACTGAAACACAAAGATCTGTTTTCCTGGTCAGACTGTCCTCTCCGTTTAGTTTTATACCATGTAAATCACATGTCTGAAATCTCTGCGTCTCTTCTTCTCCTGTATTCCCTCTCACTAATTGAATAAGTCGTCCGAGTCAAAATAAGAATGTGAAGTGGTGTCCGAGTGTTTTTCAGACGCCGTGTGAACACATCACCACCACCCCACTGACACATTTCGTTCTTTCAGAACCCCGGCGCCGTCAAAGACGCATCCGCTACAGTCCCAGCCAAGGAGATGGACCGGCATTGTAGCCGACCCGACATTGCATCGAACAAATCCTGTGATCTCATTCCTGACACCTGTACTCGTTTTATGTAATTATTCCAGTTATTTATTTATTTATAACTCCTTTTTTATCCTCTTTTTTCACTCGATTCGGTAAGTTCAGTTTCAATAAACAACATGGCTCAACAGGTTCATATTCATTCGGGAATCGGAACTTTGGGAATTCCCCACTAGGGGTCTGATTAGTGTTAAGCAAATGACTGGTTAGTGATGTAACTCCTTTTTGAAGAGATCGGGTGCAATAAATAGGATATGGGGAGTCAATCGGACATGGAATGACTCGAAGTCAGATGATGAAGACCTTCTTCTTCTGGAAGCGGCTGACGCTTCCAACGTGGATTCACGACGAGCAAAAGGACGCACATGGAGTAGAGGAAGGTGAAGACGCCGACGAACGAAGAGGTTGCTTGCTGGGCACACATCTGACCGTCCTTGGTCCAGCAACTGAAAAATTGAAGTGAGAGACGAGGGAAAAGGTCGGAATTACGTGTGTTTCCAAGCGGCACGTTCCGAGATTCCCATGGCGACGGTGATGGAGACGAAGATGAAGATGAGGACTCCGAAGAGCTGGTGGAACGGCATGACGAGCTGGCGGATCGGGATAGGCATGCCGGGGAAGAAGTAGGTGATGAAGCCGACGGCGTACTGCGTGCAGAAGAGAATGGCGACGGAGAGACCGATCCAGGAGTGCAGGGAGACCATGTTGACGATGGGGGCCGGGTTGCCTTGCGGGTCTTTGTGCAGGTTGTGGTAGTCGAAAACGGCCTTCAATGCCATTAGCATGAAGACGAGCACAACGGAATGGAGCACAACGTGAAGTGTCTTGCTGAACTTTTTGCGTTCGTTGCGGAAGACGCGGTAGACGAGGATGGACTCTCCGTACAGGAACACCATCCCCATGACCATGAACGTCGGGTGGTAGTTGAACTCCTTGTCGGGGTCTTCACTCCATGCGAAACCGCTCTCGAACTTGCTCATCCAGACAGTGACGAGCAGTACGGCAAGTCCTCCTGGAAGGGAAATGTTTCAGATGGGCACTTTTAACAAACACTGACCGAAAACCTGGGACATGACGAGGATGATGTTGAAGAGCTTGACGCTCTGATCCTCGCGGAGGATCACGAACCCCGGGTCGAAGAGCAGCGACATGTCGTCGACTCCTGAAGACACGTGGATAGTTGAAGGGAACGCAGGAAAGAGGTGAGTAAATGAGCGAGAACGAACGGTCTGCGCGCCTGTGTCTCTCGTATTTCCGCGGCGGATAGCGCGTGTTTATGTTTGTGGGTCTCTGATTTGGATCACGCGCTGAAAATGACAGGGACGCTCACAAATCAGAGGAGAAACGAGGAAGTTCGCTCTACTGCAAATCGATTGACACGTAACTAAAACAGTGGCAACAGGACCCATAAACGTCTTCAGAGCATTCCACGTCACTCTATTGACTGGCAGCTTCGAAACGAGTGAAACGGGGGAAGGGCGCCTTAAAAAAGAGAGAGCTCTGCTCTTTTTCTCTTTTCTCTTCCTCTCATTACGAGTTACCCAACCGCAGCAACCACGGTGTTTTCATTCTCTGGAACCCTCCAAACTTTACGAAACCTCTGAAAGGCTCTGACATTTGAATGGAAAACGTTTTTAAAAATCAAAGAACTTTGACCTCAGAAGGTGTGGAAAAGGGGAAATGAGGAATGAACAGAGTCTCTTGAGAAACGAAGCGAGACGAAAAAGTCATGTTCAATATGGGGCAGAGAACGAGAGAAACGGGCAGAGAACCCGAAACGGGATATGTGCCGCTTGTTTATCGGCAGGGTCAGGGTAGATGAGAATGAGCGGAAGGAGGGAAGAATTGATTTCAGCGAAGAGCGCACTGAATGCGTTTGCCGAAGGGATTAGGCATTTGGAAGAGCCTCGTAATGGGGATTTCGAAGAAAATTGACAGAAGAGAAGAGAGAGCGCGAGGATTTTAAAAGAGTTCAAAACTGTTCGGAATAATAAAAACTGGAGGGTAAATAAAGGAAATGTACTACTGTATATCTGATTATGTAGTATTAGATTTTCTGGAATCAAACATAGCAGGTGCCAAGTGTGTTTCAAATATTCAGGAACAGTGCAATACGAAAAAAAAAGAGATCGTTTAGAGTTTTCAAGGCTAAAATGCTCGATTCGTTGCCATTTTCTCTTGAAAAATGGCAACGAGACGGGCTTTTCGCATAAAGAATTGGACGCTTCGTCTCGCTTTGCCTCTTTTTTCCATTCGTACATTCCATATTTCACGTCTCTCTTCAAAACGCAATTATGCCAAGAGAGGAGTGCTCTGCCACTTCCAGATGACACTCTCTTAATTGGATTATCCATTGCAGCGGCAGCGGAAAATAAGAAAAGAAGGGAATGGATAACCTCTGTGAGAAGTGCTCATTCATTCATTCAAACACAAACCTTTTACTACTGGAATATCACGAGTCTACGGTGGACGGGGAGGGAAGCGGAAGAGAGAAGAGACATTTGAAAGGAATACATATTCACATTATAGTCGATTTGCTTACGGTAAAAAAGAAATTAGTTGGAATGTTAATCTAGACGAGAAAATAGTGACAATTTTTTGGGGTTGTATAGAAAACATAAAATTGGAAAAAGGACGGACTAGCCGGTACTTCGAGCCTATGGAAATAGGTCGGAAGGAACTTCGAAAGTGAATTGAATTGGAGCATTTAGTTGAACAGAACTGGCAAGTTGTCCTCTTCGTCGGCGAGCAGGTTCCGAGGCGGATCGTTCTCTGTGTCGCCCGATTCTCCGGCAGGAGGTCCTTCCAGCTGAAAGATTGACAATTAACTTCTCAGACCAACTAGAAATAACTCACAGCTCTCTGAGCAGCCTCCTGTTCCTTCAGCTTCTTCTTGTTGGCCTGGATCTTCTTCATTCTGAAGAACTCCTCTCTTTCCATCTCGTCCAACTCGGTAACAATGTAGGTCAGCGTATTCTCAATGCGCGGGATGATGACGTGCTCGATGGCATTGACACGTCGGTTCGTCACCTTGATGGCTTCATCCAAAGTGATGAAGCAGGTCTGAAGAGTGGCCAACTCGACGAGCAGCTCAATGGCCTTGTTGTAGTTCTTCTTCAGACGAGCGATGTTGGCTCCTCCCTTTCCGAGACCGGTAAGATCGTAGGCATCCGGTCCGTCCTGGTAGGCATCGAAGACGGGGAGCATGACTCCTGAAAAAAATCATGGTTCAGACGCAAGCTATTTTGAAATGTTCTCACCGACAACGTTTTCCTTCTTCATGCGAACGCGATATTGGGCTTGAGAGACGTTCTGGATGACGGTGTGCGAGAAGTCTCCGGCGGTGAATTTGGCTTCGGCCAGAGAGAAAGCAGCCTCCTTCATGACTTCACCCATGAGTACCTTGTTCTGAAAACAAACATCAGCTGAGAGTTTTCATTGTGAGCGGTACCTCCACAATCTTCTTGAGGATGTCACGGAAGCGAAGGTTCAAAGCGTCGGCCTTTTTCTTGAGCAGCGAGTGACCCTTCTGGGCTCCCTTCAGACGTGTTTTCATCAGGGTTTGGGCCCTGAAACATTTCTTTGTTGTTTTCGTTGCAAATTTATGGTTTGTATGATCGAAAAAGCTGTGAATCTTCCAAAATTTGCGTTTTAATTCATTTTTCTTCAATATGGCAAGGAACTCACATTCTAGACGGGAAAACCGCGATTCTGTCTTTTCCACCGCCCCCAGACATGGTTGCTCCTGCAATACAAGGATTTTTCGTTTAAAAACACGTAAAAAACGACGAAAACGGAAAGAATTGAATGGTTCAGCAGAATACACGAAAGACCAATGACTGCCGATTGATCGCCGGCATTCTCGACGGGGCGCACTTTCAACGCATCAAACGTGTGAAAGTTCGACAAAGGCGAGAGAAAAAGAGAGGAAAAACCAAAAAAGGAACTGAACATCGAACAAAAATCAGAGAAACTTATATAGATTTAGAACTGAATAATGTGGATAATCTCATCTCACTATTCATTATTAAACGACAAAGTCTGTCCGTCTGTCCGTCCGCGGCATTTTCTCAGCAACTAATAAGCCATTTTCGTCGTTCTTCCGCAGAGGACTCAGATATCCTAGGATTTTCCCCCAAATTCCCACACGTTTTTTATTTGTATTTTGAGAATCTTTATTTCAACAGAAACATCTAGTAATTCAACGTGACACACACGAACGTGAAGATACAGATATTATCAGAATATCTCAACTAAAATTATTACTCAAAAACTTCTCGACGTTGGCAACTCTGGCGGTAAGGATGCTCTGCACAGTTGGTGCTCTCTCCCTAATAGAGTGGCCGGACTGTGCAGAACTCTGCACAGTTGGTGCTCTCTCCCTAAGAGAGTAGCCGGACTGTGCAGAGCTCTGCACAGTTGGTGCTCTCTCCCAAAGAGAGTGGCCGGACTGTGCATGCATTTGCAGAGCTCTTCAGAGCGAGGCAAAGGATTTCTGGATGGATGTGGGTGGACGAGCCAGACGACTTCAGGAGAGATCACTCGGGACGGCAAAAGCGTTTAGAGGAGACGACGCTGCCGGCTCCGAGCGAATAACTGCAGACTAGATGCCGGCGCAGCGGGCGGAACAGTCTGACCAGGAGATAAAAAAGTACAGCAGAAAAACCAGAGTAATGTTGAAGCTTGTTTCATGGGAATTGATAAAAAATTTTGAATGAGATAGTGATGACCATACTCTACCATTCGTGGTGAGATCAACAGATGGGTAAGAATATGCACATTTGAAGTGGGGGCTCCGAGAAAAGAAATAGAAAACAGACAATACGAAATACCTGGAAATGTTACAAGTCTTTGGGAATACAGGTTCTTTGATTTCCGGAACAACTGTAGAGAACGATGGTGTATCTGAAGTTCAATCCCAAAACCGTCTTTCCCTTTCGAGAAGTTTCGATTCTCCCATTTTTTGCAACAAGTATTTTGCAACAAAGCATTGCCCAATCGGATCGAGATCTTCCCGTGGTTAATCGTCATTTTATTGCCCTTTCGTGGTCAGTTTCCGTCGTTTGCAAATCGCCTTTCGGGCCGTTCTTCTCTCTCCCAAGTCACTATTTTTTCTTGTTTGCCATCGCTCGTCTAATTATCTATGTTCACATAACAAACGATTTTCGTCGAGTTTCGAGTCAATATTTGGAGTGGCTCCGCCCGAAATATCCCTTCAGTTCTCATGTCTTTCATCGTCGGATTAACTGAATAAACATTCGCAGAAAGAGCATCACTTTCTGAACGCCGAAAAAGAAGTGCGGGTGATCCTTCCATCTTCCTCCGCACTGCTTTCTATCCAAACAAAGCTGATGTCTTGGATAAACAGCTCACGTCTAACTGAGCAGTACTGATCACAGTTTGAGAACATTTCCGTCCTTTTTAAACTGACTATTACTTTGAACCTTCGTCAGTTCTCCCAGTCCCATGCTTCTCCTACCGTCCCCCTCCGCCCCTTAATTTCAGCATCATTCCCTGATCCCCCAAACCTACCGTAATCCTGACCCCAATTCCTGATCTTTCCCCTCCCCAGGTGCGTCAGAACTGTCACGTCTTCTTATAATTCAGCTCGTTTCGCAATCGTGTTGCGATGTCATCAGTGCCCAGTTTTCTTCGCCCACCGTCCTTCTCTTGTCCATCTCTGATTATCCATATCAAATCAGAATGTCTGTGTCTCCTCGGATTGCCTGATCCCTCGTCGGATCGGTCAACACAAGCCGGCCCCCTCCTCGTTTCCCTCGCGAAACAAGACAAACGCGACGTTTACTGCTTCTTCTCCTCCTCGACTCTCGATTGTTTTTGATTAATTGCAGAACCAAAATCCTTCTTTTCTCGGCTTTCCTCGTCCTTCTGGTCACATGTATCACGTGGGAATTCTGCCTTCTCGTCTTCGTGTGAAACTTCTCCTTCTTCACTGGGGACCTTATCCTTCCATCTCTTTTTCTCTCAATTCCCCTCAACGCCTCTGCAAAAAAACCAGTTCGTTCCCTCTGATGGACACTAATTCCAAAGAGACGAACGAACGGTAAGCTGTTTGACCCGCTCAATTGATAAAATTACAATATGAAAGCGACTGTCTGATTGTCAGCATTTGCTTTGTTCCGTTTTTCATTCACAAGAAAACGGCTTCCTGCAGTCGTTGTTTCTCGTTTGATTCGTTGCCTCTCCAATGCGGCAATATTTCCAGTCTATGTATTCGAAGATGGCCTAGATTGCCTCGAAACCGCTGTATCCAACACTACATTAAAACTGAGCTTCTTCGAGTTCTGTTCCCATTCTTCTTCACTGTTCGGTTCCCTGATTCCTTTGTACTTTGAACATTCTTGTTCATCTGTTCGAACCCAGATCAGAAATCGTTGAGATGCCAGTGAAACCCATGACTTCAAAACTTTCCACACTTCTGATAACTAATAACTTTGAGATTTTCTCGTCCAATCTCCTCTTCTCGCAGTAAACTCATTCCTTTCCGAATCTCCCCTGATTAGACTGATTAGCCCACCTGGTCGTCGTGTCAGTCCTTCAAAAAGAAAACAGTCGAGAAGGAAAAAACACATGTATCACCTGACGTCTCCCACTTTTCCACCACTTTTCCTCTCTTTTTTCTCTCCATTTCCTCTCTTCCTCATGCAGTTTAATTCGATAAATCAGCGGCGCGAGTTGAGAGAAAGAGTGTGTCAGAAGGAGAGTCGCAGAATATTCTAGAATACAGTACATACAATCGCCCCTTTTCATTTTTTGAGCGGGTGACAACGCCTACCAGAACTTGTTGTCATCATTCATATTCAGAAGAACATTATATTCTGAATTTCAGAAGACGTGTCAGCAAAATGAAGAACCGCGTTCTCCTCCTGATTGCTCTCTGCGTGTACACCGAGGCCGCTTCGGAAGTCATCCGGGCACGAGCTTACATCTTCAAAGCGAAAGAAGGACAAGTACCCACGGAACTGATCGGGACCATCGACTTCGACCAATCTGGAAGCTTCCTGAAAGTATGTTGTTCATTGACAAACTCATCCCACAGTCGTCTCTTCAGTTGAACGGATCCGTCGCAGGGTTGCCAGCCGGAAAGCACGGATTCCACATCCACGAAAAAGGAGACACTGGTAATGGATGTTTGAGTGCTGGAGGGCACTACAACCCGCACAAACTGAGTCACGGAGCACCTGATGACTCGAACAGACACATCGGAGATCTCGGAAACATTGAGTCACCAGTACGTTTCTTCAACAAACACAGGTCGAGGATTCTTGATTTCAGAGCAACGGAGACACCGGCATATCGGTTTCAGACTCGCTAGCCTCGCTCAGTGGAGTGTATTCCATCATCGGAAGAAGTGTCGTCATCCACGAAAAAGTACGGTTAGAGATGATGTTTGATCGGGGCGACGATTTGAAATGCAGTCATAACTACAGTTGTTATTGTGGAAACTGAAAGGAGAATGTTTGTGTGGCGTGCAGAATGTGGAACAAACATCACAATGTGAAATGAAACCGAACATCTTTCCGTGTTTCAGACCGACGACTTAGGCCGTGGAAACTCTGATCAATCGAAGACAACCGGCAACGCAGGAGCCCGTCTCGCCTGCGGAACCATCGGTAGGTGACCCTTCAATTCCTTCCTCATTTCTTCGTTTCGTTTCTCTCGTTTCCTCATTCTCCATTTGACAGGTACCGTCTGACCGTGTCTGCGTCTCTCTCCCCCTCTCTATCTCTCTTCGAACCGCCCGGTTATGTTTTCTGAATTATTCCATGAATTGCATGGCTTTAAATTAGTGTTGCCCATTCGTTTAATCAATTAGAAACTGTGTACATAATAACGTATTGGATGTCATTGGAATGTAACAACAATAAACTGTTTCGTTTCGAATCCGTTGCTTCGTGTTCTTCTTCCGGCTAAGAACTCTCTTGACACATTCCGATATTTCAGGAGTCGTCGAGGAACGTCTTCTGGAGACGACGACGGCTTCTCTGCCACCCGTCACCCAGTCGCAACCCATTGGATCTCCCGCAGCCGTCGTGCCGATTCTTCCCGTTCTGCTCTTCCTGTTTCTCGTATAGATGTTCCCCCCCTTTCCCCGTAGATTCTATTCTAGACACTCCCCTCAATTTACTGGTCTCACAGCAAACTCTGCGAAACGAACACAGGTACACGAACTTCCCACGTTATGTCATGCATGTTATAAATGATTATTTATTAATTATACCCACAAAACTGTTGAATGATTCAGCAAAGTTTGAATATCTGCACGGAACGGTTGGCACATGACTTCGGAAGAGAGACGTTCTGGAAGAATGCGAGGCTCGCATGGTGCTCCACAAGCCGTGAACCTTCACCCAGAAGGCATCTTCACGGAGATGTCAAGTATAATAACTTGCTGTGTGTTCCGAAGTTTTTGTTTTAAAAATAGATAATTATTTATTTATCTACACACAAAACTGGGTTCGGATAATGTAGCGAAACAAATTCCACGACGTCAGAATCGACACGGGATGTTACAGGAGATTCGGTAAAAAGGAAAATGTTTTTGAGAAAGAGGTAATGTCTACGATCGAATATGTTGATAAATAGAAAAACGGGAGAACAGTGAAAACAATGGTAACAATTTGAAATTTGAGAATGGTATCAGTCGCTGTCCTCGTCGTTTCCGCGGGCTGGAGAGCCACTGCTCTTCTCGCTCTTGTTGTCGTCGCTCGAGTTGCCGGCAGCTGGTTCATCTACAAAAATTAAAGTTCGACTCTCGCATTCGCAGAACGTTATCTTACCGTCTGATCCTCCGATTATCGGTCTTTCATTGTCAGAGTCCGACACCTCATCTGAATCAACAACCGCTCTCTTCTTCTTTTTCTGTGGCTTCGCGGCTCTGTCGCTGTCTGCATCGCTATCGCTTCTGTTTGGTGGGCTATCTGAAAAATTAACTTCAGAATTCAAAGTTTCCCACAGTTTCCTACCGAATTCATCCGCTGCCGGTTTGTTGTCCTCGTCGTCGTCTGATGACGCGGCAGGCGCAGGTCGTGGTTTATCGTCATCCGAGGACTCTGAGGAAGAGAGGAACGCACGCGACTTGATCTTGCTGGACTGCTTGGCGGACAGCTTCTCCTGCTGCTTTCTTTCCTTCTCCGCCTGTCGTCTTCGCTTCTTCTCGGCCTTTCTGTCCCCATCGGAACCTCCGCTGTCGCGACGTTCCCTCTTCTTGCGAGCAGCCTTTTTCGCTGCCTTGTCCTTCTTCCTTCTTTCCCGATTCTCTCCACCTTCACCGTCATCTCCACCATCCCAGTTTCCAGCATCGGAACTGTCGTTGACGAACTCATCCCCGTCGTCGTTCTTCCTCTTGCGTCCTCCAGTTCCTCGCCGTTTCTCTTCCTGGATTTCGGGTAATCTCAGAATATCCTTGGTCATGTCTATGAACGACAACCGCAGATTCTTCGTCGACTCTTCCTTCTCCTTCTTCTCTTCCTCCTTCCTTCTCGCCTCCTCCATCATCTTGTTCCTCAACGCCACCAGCTCTTCTTCTTGTTTCTTTATCAACCGCTGCTCCTCTTCATCTTGGGACTGGGCGGCAGTCAGTTTGTGCTGAGCTTGAGTCAATAGATCCTTGCAGCTGCTGGCCTCTTCTGAGCAGAGCGTTCGGGAAATTCGCAATCCGCTGGTCTGTCGTTCGTCGTTTTTGGATATGTATTTGAAGATCTTTTCGGCGAAAGTTAGGTCGTCTATGGCCGCCGTGACCTGCTGGGAAGTCATCTTGACTCCTCGCATCACCTCCTTCGCCGCCTTTTTCATCACGATCGCATAGTTGAACTTGAGCTGTGTGTTGTCCAGCTGTTCCAACATCGCCTTCTCCAAAGACTCTTTCGCCTCCTTCAACATTCCAGCTCGGTAGTAGGCCTTCGCGAGGTAGTGCAGCAGAGTCGGGTCGTTCTCCTTGCGGAACTTCTGCATCGCTGACGAGTACATCTGTACTGCAGCCATCCACTGCTCTCTCTCCATGTAGACATGAGCGATATTCAACCAGACATCATAGAAGTTGCTCGTCGATTCACGAACTTGAGAGAACACGTCACGGGCGTCGCTCCAGTTCTTCTTATAAGCGAGGACGCAGCCGATTCCGTTCGCCGCGTACATGTTCTTCGGCTGCAGTTTCAGAGCCTTCTGGTACATTTGGAGAGCACGGTCCACGTATTTCTTCTCCTGAAATTGAAACATTATGAAACTAATGAACGATTTGAGTGTACTCACGTCTTCCTTCTTTCTGGAGGGATTCAGTAGTTGTTCGAACCACACGTTTCCGAGAGCAACCAACGAGTACGGGTCCGGTGTCTTGTTGTTGTAGATCTTCGACAGGATCAACTCGAACTTTTTCTGTGCCGGCATCCATTCGTTCTTGGCGAAATGCAGATTTCCAATGAGAGTCCAGACGACGGGAGACGACTGATCGAACTGCACACCGTTTTTCAACCATAGCGACGATTCGTACACTTGATGACGATCTCTGGTAATGCAGCCCAAACGCAAGTATCCATCGATGTAACCCGGACACTCGGCGACAATGTCCTTGTACATCTGCTCGGCTTCGGCAGTTCTACACAGATGCTCCAAGCAACGAGCCAAGTTGTAGCGGATTGTGAGAAGGTGAGATCTCTCCGGAGCGTTTCTCCGGGCAAGCAAGTGCGGGTCCTCAGTGACCAGCTGCTCCTCGAGCCGTTCCTTCGCCTTCTTGAAGATGTCCTCTGCCTTCTCGTACTCCTTCATCGACATGTACAAGGCACCGACATTGTTGAGCATTTCCGGCTGCGGCAGTATGTTTTCGATTGTCTCCAGCAATTCAATGGCCTTTTCGTACAACTCCAGCGACTTTTTCGGATCAGTCTCCTCCAGAAGTTGAGCCAAATCGATGGAAGCCTCGTAGTCATCGCTGTGAATGGCAAGATACTTGGCCAGGACATTGCGACCCTTCTCTCTGGCCTCGTCGGTGCTCGTCTGATCGTTGAGCTGCACGTGAGCATACAGACTTCCGAGGGTCTTCATCGTGTCAGTGTTGTTCGGCAGTCTTTGATGGACCACTTCGAAGCACTTGATAGCCTCGTCGATCTCGTTTCTGTGAATGAGCATCTGGCCGAGCCCGTAGTGAGCGAGAGTGTGCTCTCCGTTGTTAGCCTGGCGAGCTTGATAGTAATACTGAAAAATGAGCTTTTTAAGGGACAAAAGAGATCGGATCATACCTTGTAGGCTTGGTCGTAGATTCCATTGACGTGCTTAGCTCTTCCGAGTTGGAAGTAAGCTTCAGCCTTAATGGCGTCGCATTCAGTGTACTGTATGGCATGGTGAGCGAGTGTGGTCGTACGCTCCGAATCTCCTTTGAAGAAGAAGTGGTTGGCGAGATGGACCAGAACGACTGGATGGTCCGGCTGAATGTTGTAGGCTTTTCCAAAGAGACTGATAGCCGTTTTGAAGCTGTTTGGATCCAGAGTGTTCAGTAGAATGATAGCCAGTCCACACATGGCCGACACGTTTGTGTTTTCCAGTTCGAGAGCTCGTTCAAACGCGGTCTTCGCCTTCTCGGTAAGCCCCATCTTGGCGTAGCAGTATCCAATTCCGACGCGGAGATCAGCAATCGAATCACGGCGTTGGCGGATGGCCTGAAATATGATTTATGTATAGTTTCTAAAATATTTAAACAAACTCACCTTTCTGTAGTAGTAGACCGATGTTTTGTAGTCTTTCTTGTTGAATGCGATGACGGCCTTTCCAACAAGAGAAAGAACGTTTTGTGGGTATGTCTTGACGACGTAGTTGAACTGTTGGTCTGCCAAGTCGTACTTGTTAGTGCTCTTTTCACGCTCGAACAGGTAGAACCAGGCTCTAACCGTCAAGTGAGACCACTCGTACATGGCGATTTTGTCAGCGGTGTTGAAGAGAACGGTGGCCTTCGAGAAGAAGTCGGCCTTCTTCTCCTTCAGCTTCTCTTTGTATCCCTGTGTCATCCAGTAAGCGGCCAGTATGTCTAGAGCGCGCATCTGATCTTGCTTCACGCCTTGATACTCCAATCCGGCTCGAGATCCAGCCAACTCCAGAATATTCATGAACGGCTCAACGAGATTCTGTCTGTAGTACTCGAGAGCAACTTCAATCCAATAGGAAAGTTTGGCCTCTTCGGTCTCCAAGATTATCAATACTTCCTCTCCTGTCGGCAATTCATCGCAACTGATTTCGATAACTTCCTATAATGGTATTTAATGAAAACTATTAATTTTTGCTTTTATTTGTTCAACAATTTGAAATCAACAGACAACAGACAGAAGAGAATCGATTATTGTGCTTCAGCAGCGACTAAAGCGAACAACTTGGAAAGAAGGGCGGCGTCGACAAAAGGTTCGTGTTTGAAAGTGAGCAGGACAACAGTAAAAACGTCACGGTTTTCATGCTGGGCTAGATCGAAAAGAGCGTTGTTTTTGACTACTAAAGCTTTTTTGAGCATAGAAACAATCAGAGGGAGGTTTTCATCGAGTGTCTCTACGATGTACTTCTCTTCGCGATTTATGCTTTTCTCGGTAAGTTGTCTCCACGCAGACATTCGACCTTGAGCAATTTCGAATTTTCCAATAATCCGTTCAAAATCGGTTATCGTTTCGTTCAATTTGCCGTTCGCAACGACCAGATCGTTGAGAACTCTAGCACTTTGATCTTGAGTGAGTCTCGCAGAATCAGTCTCGTCTTCTCTCGAGTACAGTAGCTTGAGTCGAGAATTCACAATAGACTCAAGCTGTTGAACTGATTTCTCAGAAGCTGTGGCCCAGTTTTGCGTCAAATTCCAAACTTCAATAGAAAATCGACGTAGGCGCTTCAAGTGTGTGCCCTGAAACACAAAATCAATGAGAAACCACATCGGTAGGTTGAAATTTCTAAAAACGGCCTACCGACATGATAACTCATCGACTCCGTGTGATTTGTTGCCAGGGCAACACAAAAAACAGCACTACTTACAGCACAATAATCGAATTTTTTGTTCAGAACAAGTATTTATAAATAAAATAAAAACTCACGTCTTCTGTGCTTTCCTTCAGTGGGATGGCAATAGTTCTTGGAACCACTTCTGTGCTGTCGTCCATTTTGATCTTCAAGAAGGGAAATTAATGGAATAACGAGTGAAGGAGCGAGATTAGCGCAAACGAATGAATACAATGTGAGCAAACGCCAATATACAATCTACATACGCGAACCAGTAGTCCATCGGCGAAAGTAGTCAATAGAACGCGCGTACGCGTTCGAACGCTCGATAAAAAGGAAAAAAAAACATCGTTCAAATACGCGCGTCGCCTTTGTTGTATTGGTCGAGTACACACGAACTGACGCGCAAATACAGAATCTCCCACGCAAGAATTTCATCGTTTTGCACAAGGTTGAATTCCACTTCTTACATCCCTAAAAACAAGCTTCACGGATTGAATTCAATTTTTTTTGTTTTTCAGATTCACTTTTTCGTCTGAAGTATACTTGTTTTCTTTATTAGCCGTTGTTTACACAGTTACATCACTTTATCTTTTATAATAACCTAAGTGAATCCATTTTTCAGAAAGATGTCTGACGCTCCTGAAGGCGGAGAGCCCAAACTTTCAAAGAAAGAGCTGAATAAGCTTGCCAGAAAGGCTAAGAAGGAAGAGAAGGCTACCGAGGTAAGTCATCGAGGCCGTACTTTGGATTATAATTGCGTATCTTTAGAAAGGTGGATCCCAGCAGCAAGCTGCCGCTCCTGAGCAAGAAGACTATTCTAAGGATCATTACGGTTCCTACGGTCTTGTCAATTCCAAGGAAAAGAAGGAGCTCAACTTCTTGAGAGTGAAGGATGTCAATGTTTCCAATGCCACCAAGGACGTAAGAGTTAGCATGAAAAACATGTTTTCTATTGTGAATTCCAGATCTGGGTGCGTGGACGTGTCCACACAACTCGATCAAAGGGAAAGAATTGCTTCTTGGTTCTGCGTCAAGGAGTCTACACTGTCCAGGTCGCCATGTTCATGAACGAGAAGATCAGTAAGCAGATGCTGAAGTTTGTGTCTTCTATCTCTAAGGAATCGATCGTTGACGTCTACGCCACCATCAACAAGGTCGACGCTCCTATCGAGTCGTGCACTCAGAAGGACGTCGAGCTCCTTGCTCAGCAAGTCTTCGTCGTGTCCGCGTCGGCTCCAAAGCTTCCTCTGCAAATCGAGGATGCTTCCCGCAGAGCCCCAACTGATGAGGAGAAATCCAACGAGCAAGAGAACCAGCTGGCCGTTGTCAACTTGGACACTAGACTTGACAACCGTGTCCTCGACCTTCGTACCACCACCTCGCATGCGATCTTCCGAATCCAAGCAGGAGTGTGCAACCAGTTCAGAAACATTCTTGACGCACGTGGGTTCGTCGAAATCATGGCTCCGAAGATCATCTCCGCCCCGAGTGAAGGAGGCGCCAATGTATTCGAAGTTTCGTACTTCAAGGGTTCTGCCTATCTCGCTCAGTCCCCTCAGTTGTACAAGCAAATGGCCATCGCTGGAGATTTCGAGAAAGTCTACACAATCGGACCAGTCTTCCGCGCCGAGGATTCGAACACTCATCGTCATATGACTGAGTTCGTTGGACTCGATCTCGAGATGGCCTTCAACTTCCACTACCACGAGGTTCGAAGTGTGAATCAAATCGTAATTTCAATTAAATTTTTAGGTCATGGAGACTATTGCTGAGGTGTTGACGCAGATGTTCAAGGGACTTCAAGAGAAGTATCAAGATGAAATTGCTGCTGTCGGAAATCAGTACCCAGCTGAGCCATTCCAGTTCTGTGAGCCACCACTCATCCTGAAGTGAGCTATATGACCGTTCAGCACAAGTATCAGCATTGCATTTCAGGTATCCAGACGCAATTGCTCTCCTCCGTGAGCACGGAACCGAAATCGGAGATGAGGAGGACTTGTCGACTCCAGTAGAGAAATTCCTCGGCAAGCTCGTCAAGGAGAAGTACAAGACCGACTTCTACGTTCTCGACAAGTTCCCATTGTCCGTCCGGCCATTCTACACCATGCCTGACGCTCACGATGCCCGCTACTCGAACAGTTACGATATGTTCATGCGTGGCGAGGAGATTCTCTCCGGAGCTCAACGTATCCATGACGCCGACATGCTCATCGAACGCGCCAAGCACCATCAAGTCGACCTGGTCAAGATCCAATCCTACATCGATGCCTTCAAGTATGGATGCCCGCCACATGCCGGAGGAGGAATCGGACTCGAGAGAGTCACCATGCTCTTCCTGGGTCTCCACAACATCCGTCTTGCCTCGCTGTTCCCACGTGACCCGAAACGGTTGACCCCATAAATTTCCCGGATGACCCAGATTGTTTTTTCCAGCATTTTTTTGCCCGCTGTTTTAGTAATTTATCCCTCTCCAGTTATCTTTATTATCTGTTCTCTTTTTATTACAAAAAACTATCAAATGTTGGATGAAGTATCGTATTGAATTCAACAACCGTTTGTGACGAAGTGAAAGATGGAATTAGTCGAAAGACCAGCTCAATCGTGGATGGTCTGCGGGATCTGGCGAGCCACCATGGAGCGACGATGTGGGCCGAGACGCATTCCCAGGTTCTTCTTGTATCCCCACTGAAACATTCGAAAAGTTGGGACAGAACGCATTAGCTGGGACTTACTCTTTCGAGGGCAGTGATGTCGTCGTCTTTCTTGATGCAGACGAAGTTGAAAATGATGCTGAGACCGAAGAGGATGGCGAAGAAAATGCACCTGGAAGTGAGAGGCTTGGCTTTAGAAACAGAGCTTATTTACGGAACGGAATGACTTTCCACCTAATTACGTGATGCAGAAACCACTAATTTTAGTTGTCTTTACGAGATATTCTCAACGGAGCACACTCGCATTCCAGTAATCTTATAACTGAAAACTTGAAACTGACCAGACGGCGACGACTCCCAAGTAGTCGGCGAGTTCCAGCTGCTGCTTCAGATCGACACTCATGTTGTCTGAAAATGGGGGAGCATTGGCAGAAGGAGACGGCGACGGATACATGAGAAACAAGAGAATGGGAGCTGCAGGTGGAGCAGAAAACGAGGCCAATTGGAGCCGGAAAGCAGGAGAAAACGAGCCGGAAGGGGCGAGACAAAGGGCTCGCGAGAGGGCGATAATTAGGGCTTCGAAGGCTTCGAAGAGGTTTTTGAAGGCGACACGGAGGAGCCGAAGGAGCCGAAGGAAAGTAATAATAGGAGAAGGTTCCGGGGAAATGAGGAAAGTTTTCGTTCCTTTCCCTGTGGATTGTTCTTGTTTTTCACAGAATCGTATCATAACATTGCATTGGCAAAACAAAACTTTTTATTTTTATCGATTAGAACTTTTGACAGGAACTCCTAATTCCGTAATGAGCTTAGCAGTGACGTCGTGAGCACTATCAGAGTTTAGGTTCGAACGATTCGACATGTGGATCGTTTCAGGTGGAAGGAATGCGGAAACACAAAAACACTGGACATATTTTGTTTATTCCGTCTGTTGAAGCTGGGTCACTTTGCGTAATTAATAACAGAAGAGACAAACAGAAAGAGGCGCGTTATTGTTTCAGCCGGAAAGAGAGAAAGGGGGAATGACGGTCTGGCGGAGGGCTCGGTGATAAGAATGATAGCGATTTTATTGACAAGACTGACGTAAAGTGGAATGGAATGAAAGTGTGCAAGAGTGTGGGGAAAGGTGTTTTAGAGCTGAAAGAACAGGAAAAAGAAATGGAGAGGGATGAATTATGCAGAGACGAGGAGAGTAATGAGTGCACTTCATTGCATTAGCCGTTGAATGCGAGTGACAAGGGACCAATGAACTGCACGTAGCACGGCTTCTGGAGAAGTCTGAAATGGAGCGAACTTGTAAAGTTCAGAAGGGCAAAGTTGCACAGCTATGAAACCCCGGTTAGAATCTGCTTCAAAATGCCAGCTCTGCAATCTAGTTTCATGGAGATACTCTATCTCTTCAGACAATCCTTCTTGGTTCCCTTCTTCAGTTAATTCGAGAGACAAATTAATGTATCAGAACTTCATTTTCAGTCTGCTATAACTACATTTTCGGTTTGTGTAAATGTATTTTGAAAGAATCAGAAACCAATATTGCAGATTCAATTCTTATCGCACCTGTCTGGTTTTCGCACTTTTCTGTTCGATCACTGAATGTTACAAACATGCTCTATCTAAGTTACACAGAAACTGTAGAATGAATCCGTTGCTGACTTCTGAACCCACGTGTAGTTCCTGGATGTACACCCCCTTCTGTGTAACTTCTGCCAGACACACCTGCCACATTTCCAAACTTTCAAAATCCTCCACAGTTCGGCATCAGTGCGGTGTCAAAAACACGGGTAATCTGCGTGATGGAGAGACGATTCGGAATGACGCGCAAACCGGATAATGAGACTGCAAAACACCGATGAGTCAAACTGTTTCCCCGATGGACTTGTGTTTGATCAGCCTGCTCCCAACTGCCAATTCATCATCGATTCAATCACTTTTTGTATTTTTGTTATCTTGTTTTGACACTTGTTTGAAGAAGAATTGTTGTTTTGTATCAAAATTTCAAACGATGTAAACGCAAAGTTACTCAACTACGGCTGTACTGTTGGCAACGATCGCAAGGAAACAGTGCTCCAATTCATTTCTTTCAGTGAGATAGAGCGCACTTTCTTCTTCCCTCTCTCAAATATGTTTCTCAATTGTCATTTACATATTCGTTGCGGCTTAGATTCGGATTTCTCGCCGTAAATCCCAACAATAGTGAAGTGAAACAAGCCTGACGTTTCGAATTTTGAAAAGTAGGAGATCGCAACGACCTCTACTTTCCCAATCCAAAATTGACGAATCCCCAAAAAGTTGTTGTTAATCGGACGATTCACTCGACAAACTTTGACATTTTTCGCAACAAGGAACCGTTTAGACTTGTGTTTATTTACATTCTGTTATGACGTGGAACGCAAAGAGCCTAATTGAGTTTTCGGATCGCTGAGTCAAACATGACTGACGTGCTGATCTAATGAACATGTCGAAAGAAAATAAGTGTATTCGAGAGTTGACATAGTAACCGAATAACACCTGAAAATGGCAGCCTTTCAGATTGTTTACTTCTCTCCTAATGCGTTCTGAGTTCGGCTTCTAATGGCTTTCGCCACCTTCTATCTCATTCTTCCCAGCCACTTATTCTCACAATTTTACACCAGTTATTCACACTTTTCCACACGAAAAACTCGTAAAACAGTGGCCATCTGGGCTTCTCCATAGAGCGCATTTGGCACAGCGAGAGAGCGGAACAGAGAGAAACGGACCCTCTCTCTCGATTTGTTTCATTTCGTTTCCGACCGGAAGAGTACAATGATGATAGATTCGGCGTAAACTTTGATGTATCACCCGCAATTCTTGTTTTGTTATTGTCCCTTCCGATCCATCAATCGAACTTCTCTTTGCTTCTCTCCGACGAGAATCAGAAGAAGAAGAAGCAAACGATCGGACGAAGCGGCTGTTTTCAACAAACGAGTAACACAACATGCTCGGCCCTTCCCCTCCCGAACTTTTCTCTTTTCCTCATCCCCATAGTTTCAACTAATTATTCATATCCTTCCTCTTTGTTCTTTTCTCTCACTTTTGTGTTTTTTCAAACTGTTTGTTTTTTCGAAATGACGTGGGATCAAAGACTGAAAATCCAGAAGAGTTTCCTCAGTTTTAATCATAGTGCATCAGACAACTGGTCGGAACGAAAACCGGTCAGTTTATGTTACGAGTACACTCGGTGCAAGCGGTCCATGCCAATTCGAATTCCAATCTCAGTCGCGCCAAAACGGCCGATGGCGAGAGAGTGTTGCGGACGGAGAGACGCAGCTTCGGACGGAGGTCACTCACGTCCACTTATGTCTTACTTTTCTGTTCGAACGCCGCAGAGAAAGAAACATATGCAGTCAAATTTTGATAAACGTTTTTGTTTTTTGTGTGTTTTTGTTTCTTTCTTTTTGTCTCTTTCCGCTTCACGGATGAATGGCGTCATCCGAATAGAAACATTATGACAATATATATAAAAGTAAGGTCACTCGAACCAAGTCTCGAGAGTTTCAAAGTGTTTCTAGTTGAGATTCACTTGGAAACCTGACTCCACTTTTCAAAATAACGGAACATGTAGAACAAATGAGAACTTCCATCTCAAAAAGTGCCTTGGTGATGCTCGAACAACAACATCAGTTCCAAGGTTTCATTGATCACCGTCCCCTATACAAACACTTGCGAAACTCGCGAGCAACACGGTAGATCACTCGAAGTCACTTCCTCCCCGTGGTGACTCACTCAACTCGTTCCTGCCACAAATTGAACCTTGCCCTGCAGTGTTCCGACATGTTTGCACCGTTCCCTCCTGCAACATCTTTCTGAACCTTTTCTCAGTTTCTTTGCCACCGTACTTGACTCTTGTGCTCTCAAATGGCCATCTCTGTTTGTGTATCTTTCCATTTTCCTCTCCTCGACCGTCCGTTTTCGGCTCTAAGGCGATGAGCAAAGTGGCCGGTTGGTCACGTACAAACACGGTCATTCGCCAGTCCGTCACGTGGCTTCTGGGTCCTCGTTCCAAGGTTTCTTCTCTTCTAAAAGTGTTGTCTGATTCATTAGTTCTCTCCGTCTCTTCTTCCCTCACTCTCTCCAGGCCCCGCCCCTTTTCTATATTTACTAAAAATCGGTTTTTTGTTTTTATTTGACGCCTCTGTTTGCAAATATTGAGCTAACCGGCAGCCGCGGTCTCAATTTCTTATCTTTTATCAAAACTCTCTTCTCATGTTTTCACTCCTTGACGTTTCTCTAGAAATATCAAAAAATTAGTATTCTCACTGATTTTACTGTGATTCTTATCAGAATTGATGATAAGTGATATCACTTCTGATCGAAAGATGATTGAATCTGGAATGTGATTCCATTGGTTCTGATAGGCAGCGCCCGATCCAGGAAACGGAATTTTTGAACAAATATAGTACTGATAACTGATATCAGCTTTATCATTCTAAAACAAAAGAGTCCTACAGCGTACCGTGATCCTCTGATCTCACTGGTCCGTCACGTCTTCTCCATTTTCCACAATTCTTTCTGCAAACCGCTTCTCTTTTCTCCGAAACTTCTCAAATTTCCGCACCAAACTCGCTGGTCCCGTCCTGTTCTTTCTTTTGTTGTGTTGCCGATGTGTGTCCCCGCTCCGGCCATTCATCCGCGACAAAAAACCGAGCCGTCCGTCCCGTCGAGAATTCGTTTCGTTGCCTGGAGATGCACTCGAGAGTGGGCGTGCTCTCTTCAGTGGTCCGACGCGCCGCCTGGTAACATGATCCCCCAACTTACTCGAAATGCCCTTCCGCCAGCGAGTTTGCTCTCTTTCCGCCGGCCAGGAGAAGCTTAACGGCAGCAGAATCAGACTTCGTATCAGCAGTACATTCTCCAACCGTTCCCCGTTCCCAAGTGACTCATTCCACTGTCAAATGCATACTTCTTATTGCTGATGGCGATGTCGAAATGACGCATTTTCTTTTGTCCTCGACTGTTTTTGTATCACATTGTCATGCCGAAGAACCAAGTTTGAATTGGTACTTCAACCTGGGAATGTTTGACTTTCTCTGAACATTTCAATGTCATTTCTTCAAATGATTCGAAGGAGAAGAAAAGGACGACAATGTTGTGTCAAAAGATACAAAAAATGGGGTGTCATTTTTCTTCTGAAGTTCAAACTTAGCTCATGAATGCATGTTACTTCTCAGTTTCGTATACCTGTATTTTCTCGTATGTTCCGATCTTCTAAGTCCTCTGTCAAAAAGCAACTATTCTCGTCTTCTCCAATGTTTATGAATAGTATCACTCCGCGCGTTCGTTCCTCTTCAAATTTCTGCCAAAGATCATGCTCGAAGTGCCTCCGAAACCCTCTCTCCATCTGCATATCTCACTTTTCATTGTCTCTGATCGCTTGAAAACCAAAGAACATGGATAAGCAATTTATGATAATAACACGATTCGGAAGATCAGCCCCAAGTTGACCGAGTGACTCAATTGGCCACTTTCTGAACTGGATCGACAACTTACCTGTTTGCTCGCGAACAAATCAGCACCAATCGGCGGCTCGATCAGCGGTTCACTTCGAGTGGTCTCTCTGTCCACTTTCCAATTTCCGCGTTAACCTCCTCTCCTCTCATTTCGGGTTCCCCCTCTCCACATCTTCTCCTCCTCCTCCGTAGCAGCACACATTCTTCTAAACCAATTCATTTCTTCGTTCATTTTCTGGCTTCATCCCATCTTGTCTCGTCTCGGCCAGATGCACTTGCATCACTCTCTCCGCATCGCATTCTTCTTCTTATTATTATTTACTTCTTCGATTTCCTCTTTCCTCGGCTCCGCCTCTTTGATCAAATCAGAATGTTTCGGTGAATTGCGAGAGCAATAAGTTTGTTTGTGGCAGCAGGTGGGAATGGCAAATAGAAAGGAATTAGAGGGTGAGGAGAGTCTAGTCGCAGTACGAAAGCTGTTTTTTATCGGGGTCGCGCAGCACTACGGTAGATCGGGGACTCGATTGTCACGTAACCCGAGCCTTTCTTGATATCCGTTCGAACCCTTCCGGACTTCATCATTCATCAAGCGTACTAGAATCGCATTCTTCACGTCACTCATCTTGATGAATCGGCGCCCTTTTCGCCAGAGAAATCCTTGATGGGGCAGTCTTACGTCGGTGTTCTCCCGTAATAACAAAGCCTTTTTTGGATAGATTGCTTACTGACTGAGTCACCGTTCTGCAGAAATTGCTTATTACTATTTAGGTGTTTTTCATGATCAGAGAAGGTTGTGCGTGTTTTTGGAATCTTGTTTTATCAACCTTAGTGAAGTCTGGGGTTGTATCAGTTATATTTCTATCTTGCTATCACAAGGAATCGGAAACAGTTTTAGAAACTGGATGAATTTTGAACACATTGAGATGACTACTTTGCAACTTTTGGCGACGAGAACTCTCTAAATGCTGAACTAATGACCTTTCAGTTAGTCAGCACAACCTTCCAAAAAGGTAAAACATTTGACTCACAGTCTCATAATCTTCTGCTGCGAAACGGACTTCGCCCAACTGATAAAAGAGTACGTGGAGCACTTGGACCGGAACCTCTTGTCGTCGACTGGATTGTTGTTTTGTTGTCCTGCCCGGATTATCAGTGCCCCCTTCTACGGAAGAATTTCCATCTCTCCCCTCCCTCTTCGTCACTAATCCACCGGTCTGACCGATTGATTTCTCTCGGCGCCTGGTGAATGAACGGGTGGATGTTCAGTTGTTCCGTCGTCTCGGTGACACTTTGACCAGCCCAAAAAACAACCCGACGACTTTGTCCTTCGTTTTCTTCTTCTCTTTTTTGCATTGTTCAACCAGCCAGATGCAATCGATACGGCGGCGTCGTCGCACAGTCTCGAGTGATTATCACTCTTCATTTTCTTCCTTTTCTTCTACGTTTTCGTCTTTCTTCTCGCGCCCCAAAGTGGTCTCGGCGCCGCCCGAATATTGTTTTCTTTTGTCTCGCCTGATTATTTCTTACTTCAGCTTTCCCCCTGTTCTGACTCATTCCTCTCACTCCCTTGTTTTCCGCGTTTACACCTGAGAAAAAGCGCGGGAAAAATGGCTAGTCTTCCTGTTTTTGGCCTGATAACAGCCCGACTAGGTTATGACGAATTCATTCCCACGAGAGTTTATCAGTCGACCGAGAGTTCAGAAAAATGATTGGTTTCGAGCAGAGCGCAATCAGAGTCTATCTTACAGGTACCGTGGTGATCTTTTTGAAAGTAAGTGAGTTAACATTGCCACGGTACCATATCAGGTTGAAGACACTGCCTATAGTTTTTCGGAATCAGACGGAATTGGTCGCTTTCTGGTTGTCAGGGAATATTCTCCGAAAGACAGGGAGAGAGCGAAAACTGATTTTTGTGCTTCTGCGGAGCGAACGGCCAAAGTTAATTATACAGCCGATTCGTAGCCTTCCGACGGGTCTCCCTCTTTCCGGCGAAGGTGTGTCTTTCAGATTGTGGCGAGTGGTTTCCCAGAGGACCTATTCTGACTGGACCCACTAATTGTTTCCGATGTTTTTCCAATTCGCTCTGTGAGAATGCTAGGGAATAATAAGTTTCCTTTTCTCACAGATTGAGAGAGATAATGTGTTCGAGTTCTGGAACTTGTCGTTTTCTTTGTGTGGCCCTTTGGTAATCACTGATAGGATTGAATTCGATAGGTTCCATCTCTCGAGCTGTTCGACTCCCTTTTCAGTTTCTGAATTCTTAATTTTCATCATCCAGCTCTTGAAATCCAGAAGAGTAGAGCTTACCTGGAACCAGCGCGTTTTCAGTTCTTTCGTCGCCTGCCGCTTCTTTTATCATTGCCGGCGCTGGCGCAGTGATCGCAGACGCAGACACTACCTTCTCCGTCCGCCAACACACAGTGTGTTGCAATTGTACAAATCGCCACAAATTGATATCGGCCGCCGTCGGTCGGCGTGCCGTGGCAGATTCCCCGTCTTCTCACTCACTGCCCCGTCTTCAAGTGCTAACTTATTAATGTTCTATTGACCACCAACTCGCGTTCTCTGACGCCGAGTCCACGTCTGGCGCTCTCTCGAAATCTGCCAGCTCTTGCATGAATATCTGATTCTTCCGTTGCCTCTCTCGTTTCGTTTTCACGTAATTGGCACCTGCACCTAGTTGTTTCGGGTGCGTTTTGGGTGCTTCCGGTTCCCACGAGAATGTCAAAAGTTCACGTATAGACACTCTACGTTTTTATATTTTCTTTTCCTAGAAAGTTGCTCATTTCTTTTCGAGCTCGTTGTTTATGAAGGCTAGGAATCAAAGGTACCCATTCCATCAGGGCTGTCCCTTCAACTCTGTCCTCTTCCAGCTTTCCACATCCAGTATCTGCAGGATCTATTACATCTTGTTTATAACAAAGTCCCAGTTTCCTTAACCGAGTATGGTCATAGATAGGTTTGGTTTGTGAATCTTCTGACGACCCTCGTTGCTGAATTTCAGAATCCAGCAACTCACTCGAAACTTTCTCAAACTCATCATTCGAAAACTAAAAAATGGACTAAATTTTTGCACAGGCATGTTTCCCTCTGACTTCCCATTAATAGCTATTTCTGCAACATGCTGTGTGCATTGACTCAAAAAGCCACAAAAATAGAGAAAATTGTTCTGAATTCTGCCGGAAATGATGGGGGAGAAGCAGTAGACGCTGTCGGGTGCACAACTTATTCTTTCTTCGTTCCTGGTTCCATTCTGCATTCTTGTTGTCAGTTTTTTGAAAGCTTCGATATTTTTGAATTTCTTACTGTACCCGATGAACTGTGTAACCGTGTTTGCGGGGTCCACCACCGTACCGCTTTCGAAAACAACTTGCCACATTTTATTTTTCTAGTTTTTTTTGTATCGAGGAATAACGAAAAGGTAACCGATTCTCAAAGATTATTAAGCAAAAAGAATCAGGCTGCGTTTCGAAATACTGTTTTCTCTTACCGCTCTCTTATTTTTTCCTCCACCCACATTGTTGTCGTTCTTCTCCCGATGACTAACCTTTTCATTTTGCCTTATCTTCCTTAGTTTTCAGTTTATAACTCACTCAACTTTTCGTTTTTCAGAAATAGAGGTAATGAACTGTGAGGTGAAACATGCGCTGCACTGCGCCGTACTAGTGGCGTGGATCGTATGTTTCGCCTACTTCTGCGGCGTTTTCACCGAGCCAGCAGAAGGATCCGTGCCGGAAAGTCCAGTTGCCAGGTAAGATCTTCGACTTTTCATCACTCTGTGATCAATCTTATGCTTTTCTGCATCTCTTCAAAAATAATCATATTTTCAGCTACGGACTTCTATGGACCATCTGTCTGTACTTGCTCCGATTCACTGCTCTTCTCGTCCTGCCACAGTGTCTCTGCAACTTGTGCGGCCTGATGCTGTTCAACGCGTTTCGAGAGAAAGTGAGTTATTTCTTTCGATTGATCCAAACCGCCCGTTTCTCTGCAGGTACAACTGAAAGCAGCCCCTCTGCTGTCTCCATTCGTCTGCTTCCGGGTCGTAACGAAAGGAAACTTTCCGCTGCTTGTCAAGGTAACTGCAGTAGCCACATCTCATCCCGTTTTCCGTTATCTCTGATAAGAGTTGATTACGTGTTCTTGCCAGCCGCGGCGCGATAACAATTCTGTCAATGGCATCAAAAACGCTGATTTCTTTGATAACCAGACCGGTGAAAGTACGCGGCGAACCGAAAAGAATGTGCTGATGAATGGAAATGTTTTTTCTTTCTCACACCCTGCCTCCTTGGAAATCATAAAGATGTGAGAACTGATAAGAAAGTGCTCTTTTCTTTTTCCACCTATCGATCGATCCGATACAGTGAACAAAAATTGGAAATAAGAAGTGGGTGTGTCGATGATTGAGTCATCGGGCGACCGAGAGTAAAAAAATTCATAAGTTTCGTGCAAATATCAAATGTGGTGGAGAATTAGAGAAAAATTGAAACGAGTTGCGGAGTGATAAAAAGAGCAACTTGACGCACTTAAAATGATGAATAACTTGGCGAAGACAAAGTGTAGTCAAATGGTTGCAGGAGAACATTGACACCAACATGAAGACATGCTTCGAGGCCGGGATGGAGAACTTCATCTTCGAAGTCGTCACGGATAAAGCGATCAACTTACCATCGAACCCGAGAGTCCGCGAAGTTGTCGTTCCGACTTCCTACAGGTAAGTCGAAAGTAGCCGAGCCAGACTGAAAATGCGTCATGTTTCAGAACCAAAAGTGGTGCCAAATTCAAAGCACGGGCTCTCCAATACTGCCTGGAAGACGATGTGAACATTCTGCAACCGACGGATTGGATCGTGCATCTGGACGAAGAAACTTTGTTGACGACGAATGCGATCTGTGGAATTCTCAACTTCTGTGAAGACGGAAAGCATCAATTCGGTCAGGGAGTCATCACCTACGCCAACGGAGACATTGTCAACTGGCTCACGACTCTCAGCGACTCGTTCAGGTAGACTCGCAGTGATAAGGAATGAGCATTAAAACCTGACTCATCATGCAACCAAACGATCAGAATACGATTTTAATCATCTTGTTTCAGAGTCGCCGATGACATGGGCAAGCTGAGATTCCAGTTCAAGCTGTTCCACAAACCACTGTTCGGATGGAAAGGATCATACGTGGTGACTCAAGTGGAAGCCGAGAGAGACGTCTCATACGATCACGGAATGGAGGGATCCATCGCCGAAGACTGCTTCTTCTCGATGGTCGCGATGAAGCACGGCTATAGTTTTGACTTTATCGAAGGAGAAATGCACGAAAAGAGCCCGTTCACCATGTGGGACTTCTTGCAGCAACGGAAGAGATGGCTTCAAGGCATCCTTCTCACCGTTCACTCGTCCAAGATCGCCGTCGTCCACAAGGCACTGCTGGCTCTCTCGCTGTACGCGTGGGCCACTATGCCGCTGACCTCGCTGCAAGTCTTCCTCTGCCCACTCTTCCCGCTGCCAAGGTGTCTACCCTTCGACTTTTTGCTCTCGTTCGTCGGAGCACTCAATCTGTACATGTACATCTTCGGAGTCGTCAAGTCCTTCTCCCACAAGTACCGCAACAGTTTCCTCCGCCTCGGAATGTACCTGGCCGGTGCTCTGATGACCATTCCGTTCAACATTCTCATCGAGAACGCCGCCGTTTTGGTGGGTATGTTCGGTCGAAAAGACCAATTCTACATCGTAAACAAGGACATCCAAACTGTATAATCTGGACAAGTACAGTGAGTTTTTGCGTATTCCGAGCCAATATAACTTTCGGTTTTTGCAGAATACGATCTGATGCACCGCCGCTCCGACCTCTCCTCCTCCTCTTTCTTCCAGTTTTCACAATGAAACACTGAAAACTCATGTTGACTGTTCTTCCGTTCATACGTCTTGCCAGTCTTTCTTCGACTCACAAGTCGCCTCTATCACCTATCCTCCCTCATTTGCTCACTTCTCATCCTCTCTTATCCTGTTTGTGATTCCCGTCCGTTTCGTTTCGATACAAAACGAATTTTGTGATTCACTGATCCGAGTCGTCTCGCAAAGATCTCTCGCTGACCGCGCGATCCCATCGCAGATTCTCTCTTCCAAATGTGCTCTACCGATCAGTTTGACACAGCGCGTTTCGAAAAATGTTGTGAAAGAGAGCGTCGTCGCTACGTGTTAATAGGTCTACTGCATTTCCATAATCACTCTCACTCATAGACTTCTTCCTCTGAAGACGCCCCGAATACTGCCATGTCATCTCACTTCGGACCTTTTACAAACTTGCTCAACTTTTCTCGCTTTTCCCCTACTTGATATCCTTTCAGTGCCTCACCCATTCTTTCTCTAGGAATTGACCCTCTCATCCCAGTTGTTTCCCCCGTTTCGTCCCCTTGGACACCACCCTTCACACCGGCCCATGATCTCGTGTATCGCAGTTTACGTGTTATCCAAGTTGAAAATTGTCTTTATGAACTTGATAAAAGCTTAGATTTTTTGAAGTTTGTACGGTTACATACAGAAGATTAGAAAAAAAGAGTCACTCCATACTTCGCTCGATCAGCTTCTTCTCTAGAGTTTTCCTGGAGTGTGGGCCGAGACGGAGACGGATCCGGTGCTCGGCGCCCCACTGAAATTAGAAAATTAGTTGTTTGACAGGACTTTCGGACAGACGAAACGAATGAAAACTCACAATTTCCAACTTGGTCAATTCGTCGTCGTCTCGCACACAGAAATAGTTGATGCAAGTGCACGAAGTCAGCAGAACGAAGGCCATGAACAGACAGAAACAAATGAGTCCAGCCGACAGATCCCAGTAATCGAACTCTTGTTTCGGCATATTTCTAGGAGGAAACGATCGGATGGAATACTCTGAAAGTGTCTTCGGAATCGTCCCGATGTCTTCTGATCTCATGACACCGCCCCTTCCGCGCAATGATCGGTCGATTCGGAGCGACCGGTCGACCTGGTACTGGGACTAGTTGATCTCGTTGCTATGATAGATCGGACGATATTGGAAGTTCATTTGGAAACCAAACAACTTCTAGCTTCATCCGTTTGGTTTGATCTTCTTTGACTCATTCCGTACATTGACTGCTTCTGGACTTCTCCGATCTGTTTGACGATTTCGTCGATTACATGCCCCGAAAGCTTGCCGGCGATGTGTTCCGTCTCCGCGAACTTGACTGATTAAAGATTTGATCAGATAGTCGAATTGTGAAAATTTGAATTTGAACTTGTGGTTCTGACAGATTGAACATCAAATTTTATTTGTTGGACAACTAAAAACTAGGAGATTTTCGAGCAGTGAGATTCGATTGATTGAAATTATAAAGCAATAAAGGAATAGAACAGATGAAGAATGTTTTCAAAGCAGAAGTCGTCCGAATTTTCGAAAGTTCTGATTTTTTCGCAGCAGTTCTTCGTAGTAGCAGTTTCGAAGTGGTCCAGTCAGAGAGGGGTTCCTCTGAAAAATAGGTTATGGAATTATACGATTCAAGTTCCAAAACGATACCCTGTGCCGTTCAGTAATAGCAGCTCCAACGATTTCAGAAACGATTTCTTTGGCCAGGAAAGCAACGAAGACGAGTGCGGCTTCGGAGGCGACGGGAGGATCGCCGATCCAAGAGAGCAGAGTGCGTCTGTTGTTCGTCGAAGTGACCATCTTTCTAAACTCTCTTCTTTTTTTTGATTGAATGAGTAAATCTTACCTCTTCCGGCTATCTAAACAGGGATTGTAACTGGCTGAAGCAGTGAGCACAGCGGAGTGCAATTGGAAACTGGTCCGACGGGCAACCGAGTATCTACTATATTCGCCGATCGACATGTTCCGAATGACGTTTTGCAGAGTAGCGAGTTGCGCATCAAACTTTTCATCCTGAAACGCTTTTAAAACTGATAATTGACTTCATAAGCGAAGCTCACTTGATAGTCGTGCACATCTACTCCGGAATCAGAGAACGTCTTTTGGACCTCTTGCAGTAGTGTCTCTTCTGCCGTTGCGTTTCCGAGCTTTTTCCTGGAGTCTAATTTCGAAAACCGTATTTCCATGTCTACCTACCGTTTCTTTTTAAGATACTCTCCCTCTGCCCCTTCGACGTCTCCGATCTCGTCCATCGGATCTACTCCGTCCTCAATCCGACCATTCTGAATTTTAGTTGGTTTCGAATTATGCCAGAAGTTTCCGATTCCCACCCACCTTCTCATCGTCACTGTCGAGTTCCTGCCCACAAATGTTCTGATTCGAGAACGACTTGGCCCTCATAAAGGCGGCCATTTGGACACGATTCTCAAGATATTTCAAGAAACGCGACAGGATTCCCTTCTGCAATTTGAGCACTGATACGATATGCGAGAGTTTGAATTGATGGACGTTGTGGATCGCACGAATGTCATCAAACAGAAGGACCAGTTCGTTCTTCAGAAGGTCCACTACCAGGTCTTCGTTTTCTTGAAGCGGATGCTCCGCGTCTCCAGAAGCAAACATCAAGTTGACAACGACACTACGAACAAACGGCTCGAGATCGTTCGATTTCTCCACTGAAAAATGGACTGATAAGACGGAAAGATGTCAGATGCACTCTGTTGAACGGTTGTTCTAGAATCCCTCGATTTCTGAGACACTTACGTCTCTTTTCGTAGGCATCCAAACTCTCCGTTTTTTCATTTATTTGTGACTTGGTCACTCTACCTGTGGATCGCTTCGGGGGCATCTGGAAACGTCGCTTTGAGAAGACGTTCTACTGCTTTGCGAAGTACACTCTTTTTGAAACAATGCAACATAAGTTTCAAGAAAAAAACAACAATTCAGCACAAAATTTCATTTTTTTCAAAGATTGGGACGAGCAAAAACACAAAAGTGATGATGATTCAACGAAAACCGTAAACGAAGTCGCGAGGGAACAAGAGATTTGAATGTTTTCAGAAAACATTTGAATTATTGATTACTTAGGATGGATCGGTCGATTTGTAGGAGAGAAGACGTGGTTTACATGAACTGCTCGGCCCACTCATTGAGACAATTGAAGGCGCTTTTCGCGTGATTCGCCGTCACTCCGGCCGTCTCCTTGAGCCACTCGATGAACAGATCTTCATCCTTTTTGAGAAGAAGGTACTGTCCGAAGAGCACGTATGCCTGGAATTAATACATTTATGATAATTCATTTTCGAACGTGCAAATTTGTAAAACGCGCTAATTTATCATAAAACCTTTTTTTGAAAGTTTGAAACATAAAACTACTTACCTTGTCGAATCCGGCATCTGTGAGCTTGGTTCCATAGGTTGGTCCGATTCCGGCGATGCACGTCACTTCCTTGTCGCCCATCGGCTCTCCGACGAACTCACGATGCTTAACAGAGGTCGACATGCTTTGTCTGTAATAAAAGGCGTCTAATTGGACGAATTTAAAAACCAGCAAGATTTTCGAAACGTTGAGGAATAGTGTTACGAAATAGAAAACGAAAGGCGAGAGTGGCAGGTCTGCACGATTGGACGCTCTTTTGAATGAGTCTTCGCGGTTAATGGGGGCGTGTCTGCCCGTTTGCGAGGGAGCGCGTTTACATAATATCTGCGTCTCGTCTGGTCACACAATAAACTGCATCTTTCGCGCATTCCCACGGAGCAGATGGTGTTGATACCATCATGATGCATTATACAGCATGCAATTAGTATTTGGAATAAGACCGAAATAAACAATTATAACGGCAAATATACCGTTTAGATGAAGGAAAAAGACATGAAATCACATAAATTGATAATACATGATTTATAAATACAGTCAATTGGAAATAAGTTATGCACAGCAAACCGATGAGAAGGAAAGGGTATTGTGACCCGATTGGATGGTTAGTGATGATGACGTCGTTCATATTCGCGGATGGATGGATCCGGAGGGAGGCCCAGTGGAGAGAACTTAAGATTCGGTTGCGCGAACCGGTGCCGGACAGCGAAGCGGCCGATTTCGTCGGCGAGGTTGGTAGGACTGTCTTCCTGGGAGGATTTTATGAAATTGGGGAGATGATTTCAAGATACCTGGACACAGTGACCAACTTTCGGAACTACGCAAGTCTGAAACTTTCCCTGCATCTGTCCGATGGTCAGATCCTTATCTAATCTGTCGACTCCGGCGAGGACTAGCAATTTAGGCACGGGTACTCCGAGGAATTCGCTGGACAGTCCTTCGAACCACCCTTTCCAGTACTGCTCAGTCGTCGTTAAGTCGATCCGCCACGTAAATTCGTCTTTTGAAACCTCTCGAATTTGCGAGGGCATCGAGACTCGAGCAGCTGTTTGGCTTTTGACTGTGCCAGTGCCAAGTCCCCACTGAATCGCGTCGGAAATGGAGCTGAACGAAGAAGGACGAGAGTGCAGGAAGTGAACCATTCCTCCGAGAGCTTCCATTGCGGAACCCTCAACAACATCAATCACGACGAGCCCAGCTATTCTTGCAGAAATGGCCTTCGCATTCAGTGTGTGCACGGCGAGAGCACCGCCCATGCTGTGTCCTATGACGCACACTGGCTCATCGATGTCTCCGTACACTGCTTTGAAAATGGCAGCAATGTCCCTACAAGTATGCACTTTTTTCGAAACGTTCCTACTCTCCTGCTCACATTATTTGAGTTTCCTTCGACAAATCGTGTTCGTCAGTACACCGAGAGAGACCGTGGCCACGTAGATCTGGAGCGATAACTCTGCAAGTGACGAATGTAGTCAGGTCTTTCTGTAATTGACAGTTGTGATTGCCATTCTTCTATTTGATTTCTCACCACAAAACAGGCCCAGGTGAGACCGGAGTAGCCGCCACCGTGCAGCATGTAGAAGATCGGACCCTCGTCGCCCTAGGAATATTTAGTACAAATTCACCGGAAAACACTGCTTACCTTCAAATACACATTGAAAAAATCTCCGTTAATATTGATTTCCTTCTTCTCGTCAAAAAAGTCTGACCATGGGAGTACCGATAAGTCTCGTTTCTTTCCTGGTCCTCTTCTGTAACAGCATTACCAAGTTTATTCGTAATGTAACTTGAACCTTACGTGCTAGTAGGGGGTGGCGGTCTGCCATGGGTGACTGCTTGTCGGAGAAGATCATTCGGCTGCAAAAACACATGTTTGTTTGTTGAGAATTGTGAAACTGACCCTATTCGGAGTTGTAGGATTGGGCATTACCGATGGGAGATCGGGCAACATGTCGATTTCATCATCCGACATGCTAGAAAACAAAAATTGCAGTCACAAATGACAATTCAAGGGAAAATAGGAATTTAAAATTTCAAAATAGGCATCGCCGAGCAAGTTTTTTCTAGAGGGACTAGAACTTTTCATTGAGAAAACTAGGTCATATCCCGTGTAGTTCACGAGGATTTTACGAATTCGAACGTTTTCAGTGAGTTTCTCCGTTCAATTGCATTAAGTGTTCGACAATTTCAAACGTTTGTGTTAAAAAAAAATTTCGAACTTGTGGAGTTGTCTAATTTCCGCCGATTTATTTATTTCGCGTCTTAAAAAAAACACAATTATTAATGTCATCTTCTGTGTTAATTTAGGCCGTTTTTAATAAAATCTTGATATTGAATGAGACTTTCGGTTCCTCATACACATATTTTTAACATGCTCGTTCAGTTGGAATTTTCAGCGTCTCCAACTTCGAGAACTGCCGGAATGACGGCGGATTCCCTCCGCGAGCGGCTCCGCAGTCGTAACGCCGACTCATCTCTGCTCAACACTTCACAATCCTCGAATCGATCGGCTTTTGAAGACAAAATGTCACCGGTTTGCAAATCAAGGCATTCGAATGACAATCAACGACTGGAACAACTGAGGTTAGCAAAAAAGTCGTGACCGACCGAGGCAACCGGGAATTTCAGAGTATCGGATTTGGAGACTAGAATCAAATGGCATGTGTTTCTGCTGGTCGCTGCTTCCATTGATGTGAGTTCCAGAAAAAGTTAAATTCGCATTAGTCAATAATCTTCCAGCATTTCATCTTCCACTCGGCCTTCACCTCGTTCATTCTTCTATTCGGTACCTTCTCATATTCGATCACTTCAACATTCTCTTCGTTCATCCTAATCTACTCCGTCATTATGATTTTCTCCTTTACATTCGAAATCAAGTTCCCGAATGTTTTGAATGGTATGCTCTATTAAAATAAGGCCCTCTTCATCTCGAACTTTCCAGAAGTGTTCCAACCGAACAGGAATTCTCGAGTGACGCCGACTCCCCCGGTTCCAGCTTCTCCTTCACCCGCGGCACAGAGAAGTCTCGACACCAGTGTCCAGAGCGCAGAGCTTTCTTGGGTCGATGCTCATAAGTTCGGAACCCCATCAGTAAAGTCGATTCCTTCTGCGAACACCACCAAAGCATCTCCTCCATACGGAACTCCGATCTTCTCACAGCTTCTCACAAATACCTCGATTTCCGACACTTCGGGAATTCTCGAAGGAAACGGATCGATGGGTTGGAAGAGTCCGGCTGCGTACGGCAAGCCGACGGAGAGTATTCACACGAGGAAGCAGTTGGAAGTGCTGCTTCGTTCCAACCGAAACGACGCTCCGATTGACATGAATGCCTCTCAGTCGTACCTCTCTTCGATCTTCAGTGTATTTGATTTGGGACGACGTGGATCCGGAAACATCACGAATAACTACCAGTTGTCGGAAGAGCTCAGTGAGGAAACTAATGCCAACTCATGTAAGCGACTTTAACTAAGATTATTTTAACAACTTAACTTTGTAGCTTATCGCATGAAGATCGGCAAGAATGGAAGAACCGAAGTGAAGATGTTGAGAAGAGGAAAAGACGGAGACACGGAGGAAGAAGACGAGGACGAGTTGAGCCGTCTGCACAAGATAATGAATGCTGCGAAGAACACCCCTGAAGGAAAGGTATTAGTTCATTCGTCTCGAACTTTCCTGATGTATTACCTACAGACTGGCATCCTGAAACGCAGCAATTCCATAGATCGTTCGGGAATGCGTGGACGCCGCAGATCGCACAGCTCGCCGGACAGAACGACTGGTACCGAGAGCGAGGTCAGATACAGAACTGCCGAATTGCTGACCGAAGAACAACAGAAGAGAGCCGAGTATTTGACTCGTGCTTGGATCCGCAACACTGTCATAATACCACTGGCTGATCAAATCGATCAAGTCAACAAGGTCCTGCAGAAAGAGCACGCGAACCCGCCACTCCGCATCGGCTCCTCCAGTGTCGACGCTCTGAAACTGGCGGCCATCGAAAGAGATTCGCTCAAGTCGTCGAACCTTCCGTTCCTTCTTCCGTTCCTCAACGTGCACTCCAACCAGGCATACCTCGTGAGCCGCATCAAAGAACTCACTGCTACCCAGTTCATGGACGCATACAAATGGAATTCCGGGGGCTCGGAGCCGACCAATGACAGTGCCGAGTCGTCCCGACTGATCCGTCGCGAGTGGAATGATTCGCTGCCGACAGACGCCGTGCTGGTCTTCGACCTCTTCCTCGCCTACATGGATGCACAACTCAACTCTAACTGTCTTGTCGGTGACAACAGGTTCGTCGGGTTTCCCCTCCCTCCCATTTGCTAAATCACGGTATTTCCAGACTCGATCAGCCATTCACCAGTCGTTTCTGCGTCAAGAATCCCCGTAAACCGACCAGTGCCCAGCGTTCCCCATTCAGTTTCTACCTTCATCTCGTAATCCTCTTTTTCTCTCCTCATTTAACATTCCAATTGTTTCAGGTTTCCCAGTCTCCACCTCATCTCGAGTTCGTGCACGTCGACGAGAACGGCTCGCTGTCCAAGTGCAACGTGCTCCGCCAGAACCCGAATCTCTTCCGCGCCATCGCCCAATTCGCCCACTTCGTCAAAGAGGAGAACCACAGTCACCTGGACCAGACCTCCATCGGACCGTCCGGAATCAACCTGACCTGTGTTCTCGGCTAATCTGTCCAATTTCTTCTTCTTATTTTGCCTATTTATTGTCGGTTCCAGCCCCCATTATCTACATGGTTCAACCCGCTTCATTTCTGTTCCGATCTCTTTTCTTTTCTTTTTAAACGCAATAAACCATTACACGACATATTCAATTTTAATCATTCATGTCTACGATGAAAGATAAGAGAACGATGTAGGAAGGGCAAAAAGCTTTAAAAAGGGAGGAATACGTTCCAAGCCAAATAATTTGGTTATGTAGACAGAGGAAAGAAAAGAAGAGGGAAATGGGGACAAGGAACAGAAAAAGGGCCGGATGGGGGGGGGGCAACGATCTACTGTTTGGAGCTGATAGAAGCATATGGGCAGAAGAAGTTCGTACAAAATAATTATATTATACCAGTAGCACTAAAGATCAAGGCGCTTCAGATGCGCAGAAAAGTGGCGCTTCAGATGCGCAGAAAAGTGGCGCTAAACGTGCTTACTGTTCAGGAGAGAAGGGAGCGATTCGATGTAGAAAGTGACAGACACGGCGGGATGGGAAGGACTAGGAGAGCCCCGGAAAGATCGGAACGGGCTCCAAACTGCACCGAATAAATAAAAATCGCTATTCTAGAGAGGGAAAGGAAACTGCATCGAGCTCGATCCGAAGGATCCAGTTGATTCCTATTCCTCTCTAAACAGAAGGCAAGAAACGAGTAAAATTTGAGAAGAAAACGGGGAAGGGGGAGAATGCAAAGATGGATAACGTCGACTGGACGGGAGAACGTGTGTAACTCGGGAGTGCAAGAGAGCTAGGGCGATGATGAAAGAAAAAGAGGGACGACTAGTGCAAGTTCAGCTGAAAGCGTTCAATGTCAGGAATCTCGATCTGATCGCTGTTCGTCACTCCAGAAGGTCCTGGTCGATCCATGTGGAAGTCTTCCTCCTCGTCGTCACTCACTCGGGCACAGCTATTCGCACTCCTCTCGCTGTAATTTGCGTTTACATCCTCGTCGATCGTGGCTCACGAACCTCGGCGATTTACTGCCGTCTTGTCCGTTTTCACGGTACTCAACTTGATTTTCTCGGTCCACTATTGGCTCCGGGATCACCCCATTCGGATACAACTTTTCAAGGATCTGCAATTGACAACACAAATATTTATAGCGTGGTGGCTTATGCAAGAACCTCGGGAGGGCAATCTGATTTCGGTACACTTCCTCCAAAAGGCAAAAGGAACGGATGATTCAGTGCTTCAGCAGCAGTAACTCTCTTCTCCTGGTCGAAATCCAACATCGGACGGAGAAAGTTCTCGAATTGCTGTGCATCGCTGTGGGACCACTCATACTTCTGTCTCAGAACTTCGTAGAGTGACCACGGCTTCAGATGGGTAATGTGCAGCAAGAATCCGTTCTTGTGGAAAAATTCTTTCCAGTGTTTTCCTTTCTTGTAAATCGACGGAGGGATAGGACCGAGCAATTCGGAGATGTGGGCAAGGTGGTCTTCGTCGCGAGAGTAGTTGTCACCCTGATGCGGCTCAAACAGATAGTCGCCGGTGGCTAACTCAAATGCCATGCAAGCTGTGCTCCAGATGTCAGCAGGAGGTCCGTATCCGGATCCGATCAGCACTTCCAGAGCTCGGTACTGGCGCGTTTGAATGTCATCCGTGTAATGGTGATTCACCCAGCATGCGTTTCCGAGATCCGCGATTTTCACGTCGATATCACAGTACGGGTCGGCGATGTTGGGGCCAACTGGAGGAGCGGGAAGCACGCCTCCTGGTGGAAGCATGGTGATCGGAGAAGAGAGGAACTCCGACGATGGGGAAGCCAGTTCTCCGAACTTGGTTTCCGGATCGCTGAACGGAGTAAGAGTAGTTCTGTCGAAACGATCAGGACTCTTGATATCACCCTGAAAGAAGTTTTAAAAACATGAAAAATTCAGAAAATTTACATTGTGCCCGTTTCCGTTTACTGTATCTTCGAGGGTGACATCCTCCACTTGGGATACATTGAAACTGGTGTCGAGTTCCTGAAATTACAAAACATTATTAGAGTGCAATGCATGAGAAGTGGTGATGTCACAACATAGTTTGGATCAATTGATGAAAATGAGGAACACGACGGCGAGTACACTGTTGATTAAGTAAGCTTTCACCGGAGACAACGGAAAACGAAAAACTGATGATGCGAGGATGAACATTCCGGCCGAGGATGAAACCGCCCGACTGAGCTGCCGTCAAACTAATGTTGATTTGGGAACGGAGTAGAAACTAGGAGTGTGCAAGCTTCGTTCGGTTGCATAGGAACAGAATGTGAATTATCGAGGAGCCATGTCAACACAACCAAACACTCAAAACAACATTCGCATACTCAATCACCTGTGTCAGATGATACGTTTGATTGCATACGCCTCCCACCTGCGGATATAACGCCGGCGGCGGGGGAACCATCCTCGGCGACGCCGGCGTGTTTACACACGAGCTGCCTTGCAGCAGTTGAGGGATCGGCCCGTTGAAAAGTAGCGATGGTGGACGCATCCGAACCCCGTTTTGCTATATGGACAAGGTTTTTTAAAGTCAGTCTTCTTTCAAATACAAAACATAATTTTTTGTGAAAATACTCACCGGTGCGTTATTGTAGGCCTCCTGCAGTCCGTTGGCATCCATCTTGAGACCCTCAATTCCGGCGAGTTCAGCTTCCAACTTCTCTCGTTGTTTCTTAGCTTTTTTCTTCATCTTCTTCTTTTTGTTTCTTGTCATGTTCTCTTGCGCCATTCTCACCATATGATCCGGTGCAGTACTAACAGCCGATCCGCTCATTTTCATGTTCATCTTTCGGGCAACCACGGCGTGCTGAGCCATGATCTAAAAATTTCCATAATGTGCACGTACACAATCCAATAGACTACCTTGATTTCCTCGCGACTCATCGTAATCAACACATTTTCTGGTTTGATGTCAGTGTGAATGATACCGCACTTCTCGTGCATGTATCTCAACGCCTCCAGAATTTGCTTTGATATTTTCCTAACTTGTTCCAAATGGAGACCTCGGTAGTTGGAACGGATTATCAGTTTGAGCAAGTTGCATCCCAGAACCTCGAACACCATAGCAACGTGCTGTCCGTTCATACCGTGCACCGTGAATTCGTCCAGCAACTGTACCACTTTGTGGCATCCCGTATCATCCGGATCCGCACTTCGAACCGAGAGCAATAACTGAAAGTTGTTTGTTGTTAGAGGGAAAACGCCGCTATACAGGAAACAGCTGTTTCATGCTCGCTAGATGCGTCATTTCAAACTACTTGACCAAGATACCTATGAAAAAATCAATAGAGAACGTGGCTCATGTCCAGCTCGTGCTGCTAACATTGTTACACAAAACACCTGTCACCTGCCGCCGATTTCACATTTCAAGCCAGTCATCACAACGAGGAAGCCCCACTTCAGAACCAACCTTAATCTCGTCAAGAGCAGCCTCCGTGTAGTGTTCCGCAGACTTGACGATCTTCATAGCTACGAACCGCTTCTCCTGCATGTCCCAGGCAAGCCAAACGGTCGAGAAGTGACCCCAACCGAGTTTACGAATCACGTGGTATCTGAAGCAGAACACATTAGTTGGGAATACAGGAAACGCGTGAAAACCTCTGATTGAAAACATCACCGATGTTGACCGGGTGGTAGCCGCCTCTCTTGTAGTCCCGAGGGTCTTCTTGTTCTTCGTCATCGGAACCGAGTTGTTCGGCAGGATCCTGAAAACAATATTTGAGCCTGTGGACTCGGACGGGATGTGACTAACCATCGGATCTTGGAAAGAATCCGAATGACCACCTCCCCCTCCTGCGGAATCACTCCGACCGGGGCTTACACTCACGTCATCGATGCGCTCCTCATTGGCGTTCACTTCATTCCTGAAAAAACACAAAATTAGAATCTGATGAAACATGTGAATTCAGAAGTTTCTTTCTACTGCATGCAATTACTTTGTTTTCGTTCTCGGAATTATAGAAGGACGAGGGATAGAAATAGAAGCGGAAGCGGTTCCCAGGTCGTACTCAAACATTTGAACTTCTATGTCGTCCGAGTCATAAGACGTCGTTTCATCTTCCAAGTCGTCTCCAGCAGAAGTAGACGAAGTCGTCGAGACAGACGAATCGATTGTGTCTTCGCTTTCTTCACCTCTCGCCGAACGCATTTCCGCCGGAAGGTTATCGTATTTGGACGCCTCTTCGTCGACCATGACTTCTTCTTCTTCAGAATGGCACGACGCCATCTCTTCTCCAACGTCTTCCTCCTCCCCTCCTCGTTCTTCAATGGAACTCACAGAGTCTACCGAGTCTTCCGTAGCATCATTGACATGAAACGAGTCATCCTGAGACTCGACATCTTCTTCGTCCGAGGCTGACACACAAGAGTTCATTGCTTCGTCAGAGCAACGAGATCCATCTTGAGAGGCTAGAGATTGATCATCGTCACTTCCATTAACCAGGACGTGTTCAGCGGAATACTGCTTCTCCACCTTCATTTCATTCTCGACGGGTGAAATGGAGGCGGCCATTAGAGAAGTGACCGGTGCTTCCAAAGTGGTCAACACACTACCATCGTCTTCCGCACTGGCGAACACCAAATTAACTTCCGTTTCTTCTTCCGCTGTACTCCTATTTGTTTCGTCAGGCGAAACTTCGACAGTAGGACTGGTCGCTTCCTTTCTTTGCTTCACAAAGAAATAAAAACGATTCTGATTGACTAGATCGACATTGATATTGCACGCTACGTCACCGGGAGTGGCCATCAGCTGCGAACAAATATCCGTCTCTGAATACGATTCGTGATCCTCCAACTCCTCCGAGTCTTCCGAATGAACTCGGAATCGGCGTCGACGAAGAGTTGCATCTTCGAGTTCTTGTAGACGTTCCCGATAAGGCCGGAAGTTGTTATACCAGCGACAGAATAAGACGACGAACATGAATAGCACAGTGGAGAACACGTCAGTCAAATGATAAGTGCCGGCTCCTTCAGCATCGCCTGTTGTACCCGAGAAATCGATTGCTGGGAGCGGGTGTGCTCGGGCCAGCCTGACAGATAACCGGCTTCGAAATCAAGCGAGTTTTTTGAAAACCGAAGAAATCGCAACGAGTTGAAGCGAGAAGGGAGTGGGAGGGAGCGGAGAGCGGGGTCGGCGGCGCGAAAAGTGAGTGTCTCGAGAATATTGGCGACCGCCGACGAGGCGCGAGAGCGACTTGACGACAACGCGATCGGTGAGAAGGGATAAAATGTTCAAGTGATAGTGGATTTAGTGATTGCGCCGAGGAGATAGAGACAGCACGAGGTTCTCTGCGTCTCTGGACCTTTGCCGACCAGGTCGCGAAGAGGAGGCAGCTGACAGTGACAAGGCCAAGGTGAAGGGAAGCGGATGAGAGAAAGGGACAGATGAAGGTGGGGCCGAATGACAACCAGTTGTTGCTGCGAGCGGAGCGACGATTACACCCTCAGCAAAACTTATAATCATTTCGGCCAGTGTCAGCGATGCGATAATCAAAGATTTATGTTTCCGCGGCAGTTTTGCGACGCGGAACATTTATCTCCCGCCAGTGAGAGATAATTAGTTTTGATGATGAAAGA
This sequence comes from Caenorhabditis becei, assembly GCA_900536315.3. Lineage (NCBI taxonomy): Eukaryota > Metazoa > Nematoda > Chromadorea > Rhabditida > Rhabditidae > Caenorhabditis > Caenorhabditis becei. The sequence continues at coordinate 483,816 of LR539541.1, forward strand.
TGCGAAACAATAATCCACTTCTTACCTTCTTCAATCCCTTTTATAGCTAAGCTCGAGCGTTATTATCAGCTGATTTTCAAAGGATCCTCTAGGGGGTCTATTATAATAGAAAAAGCATACCTGTCGATGTGGCTTGATCCGTTTGTTGGAGCAATTCCATTCTTCATGTTTGCGTTTTTCTCACCCGCTTGTTGAGGTGATTGAGGCGTATTAGGTGCTGTGGGCTGAAATTAAGGGAATTACGACGAGTCGGACACCAATGTATTTTACACGAAATGCACGAGCAATCCAGTGCAGAGATTGGAGAATGCTTAGCATTTCCATTAACTTTTGTGTTCATGAAGTGGTGATAGAAAATAACCAGAAGTTTGTCCGTTATGGTTATCAATAATTTATTCGCAACAACCACACCTTGATTTCAGGAAGTAGAGGTTTTGAGTGCCTACTTCATTTTTGTGTATTTGAATATTTTACTGGGAAGCTGAAGGCGCAAGTCGGAAGGGCGCGAAGTTGGGAATGAATGAACAGCGACAGAGTGAGTTCTTGAATAGGCCCCAGGGGACGGTGCAAGATGTCAAGTGGAGTTTGTGGTAAATTTAAATTTCGAAATTCGAAAAGTTCTGCAAGTGTTCTCATAAGAACACATTTCCAAATTGAACAACCGCCAGCACAGTCAAAGATTTTCCGTTTGTGGAATCAATTTCTTTCAGAACAATTTTCAGAATTACAGTTCCGGCAAAAAACAGCTGCGTGTTCAGTTGCATATTTGTAAAAAAATAAGGAAACTAACCTTCTTCTTGTTGTTCTTCTTCTTCCTCTTCTTATTGGGTAACGGTACTGTGCTATTCTTGTCTGGTCCGCCCATTATAAGCACTAAGCACGGCTCTCTTCACTGAAAAGAATAAGTCAAGATTGGAGAATCTTTGAAGGTCCGTCGGTTAATCTGTCGAAACAATGGGCGTGATAAAAGGGTTGTATGTGTCACTACAAACACAGAAGACTCTTTTTTGATAAGAACTGTGGGCGTAGTGTTACGAAGAGCGCTCAAACGGGGAGGGCTCGAATTGGCGGACGAATTGCGCCAAGCGTATTGATCACCGACTTAGATGCGCAGGCAAACTGACTACGGTAGTGCACTTGCTTCTCTGGCCGTCTGCCAACTCTCCGTCGCGTGTCTGCGTCTCTCACGTTCGCACACACTCTCGTCTAATTCTTTGTTTGCAGCCGTTTTTTCGGTTTTCTCTGGAGTCGTAAAGCAAGCTTTAAAGATTAAAACGCTTTGTAAAATCTGAGAGATGGGAAATATGTGTAGTTTTGTTAACGAATATCAATTAAGCTGTGAAAAAAAACATTTTAAGTTCGCAAATTAATTATTTTTCAGGCTGTACTCTTCCGAAGCAAATCAATATGAACTCGTCAATACATTCGAAACGTCAAAGTTTAAATCGAAAAGTAGCAGTGATGGGATATCCACACGTCGGTGAGTAGACATGGATTGAACATACAGAAGTCCTCGCCTTCAGCTTCTGTTGTGTCAACGTTACCTGGAAAGTTAGCCTGAAAAAGTGCTTGCAGGCAAATCAGCCCTCGTTTTGCGTTTCACTCAAAACGTATTCCCCGAGAGGTATGAATCGACGATTGAAGACCAGCACACAAAGCAAATGACATTCTCCCAGCGAGATTATAATCTCCGTGTGACCGGTACTTGAAGCTGATCCAGAAAATTCCCAAATTTGTGAATTCAGACACCGCCGGACAACAGGAATATACAGTATTTCCAAGAAGTTGTTCTCTAGATGTCAACGGATTTGTTCTTGTGTATGCGATTGACGACAGAAAATCGTAAAGAAGCTTTATGAACAAATGTATTTTAAAAAAATGTTTCAGCTTTGATATGTGCAGTAATATCTACGATAAAATTGTAAGGACTTATGGAGACAACAGGTGAAATTCCATAAACAGCTAGATGATCTGAACTTTTCTTTTTCAGTATACCAATTGTGATTGTCGGAAACAAGACCGATCTTGGTTCTCAACGAGTAGTTCAAGCTGAAGAAGGAGCAGAATTGGCGAAGCAATGGAACGCTAAATTTTTGGAAATCACGGCGAAGGAAATAGTACGTTTTTCATGTTTTTTAATCGAACGACAGAAGTATACGTCGACTAAGAAGCCATGAGGTTATACGATTTCGCAATCGCTCGCTCTCTAGCACACCACTGTCTCTCGCCATAAAACTATAGCCGCGGGAATCGAAAAACGCGCTTCGCTTAGACAACGTGCGCTTCCATCCCGGACGGGTCTTGCCACGACATCTTTTCTTTCCACAAATCCTGTTTCTTCCAGAACCGAGTGAATGAGGTGTTCGAGTTGCTTCTGCGCGAGATAGAAATCTCCCGCGGCAACATATCTCCGAGTGAGCGCAAAAACGGCCCCAGAATTTCGGAATCAAAGGGTTGTAGCATCAGCTAGCCTCGAATCTCTACTGTACATTTTCAATTTCTTCTTTTTTCTAGTTTCCTTCAACCATCCCCCGGTAACCGTTACCTTCCTTTTTGTTACCCACTTCTAAAGCCTACTGTACATTCATCTAGAAGAGATATCGGGTGAGGGTTGAAATGCGGAAGTTTAAGTAATCATTGCGAAATGTTCATAAAGCCTCGAAACACGGTATGAATTTACGGCTTCCGGCTTTCCTCCCTTCCCCGTGTTGACCACTTCTTTGCTCATCCTGCACATCATCTTTCCAATCCCCACACTGCCATCCCTTGAGCCTTCTTCCCCACAGCTTCTTTACGGTTAGCTCCAGGCTCACTGATTAATGTCTAATAATTCTCCTATGATACACTGATCTAGGAATCAATCGGATGAAATCTTCTTTTTTGTTCAGAGTATGTAAATCTTATTGTTATTCTTTTTCCAAATTTCCCTGTTGGTTCTATTCTTTTTTGCAAATTTCGAAATCTCCCGGTTTGTCAAGATCCGATGTTTTTAAAAAAAACCTTCCATCTTCATTCATATCTTCAAACGCTTTCTTTTTGTTATTCATTTGTATTTACGCTCTGCAATTGTAATAAAAACCGTCTCAATTCTCGCCAGTCTCCTTCACAAATGGTCGATATCCGTGCCCCCGTACATCTCTACGCTTCATCGGCCGAGCACTACAACTCGTTTCAGATGATGACGGGCTCCACCGCTCCCGCAGAGCCGTCGGCGCCTCCGACCGAGTCTCCGTTCGCAGCGCCGCCCTCACACGGTTCGTTTTCCACGCGTCCATTGCCTGCCACGCGTCTCTTTTTGGCCAGGGCACGCCTCTTGTTTATTATTGATTTTCTGATAATAAACGATGATTCACTTTGAAGAAGACGACTCTCCGACCGCCAACTCGACCGACGTAATGAGCAGAATTCCCACTGGAATCAAGGTCCCCGACGTCGTTGCCAAGTGAGTGTTTGCCACGTGGCAGCCAACCGAAAATGTGAAAGTAAAACAAGTATTTCGTAATTAGATAAAATTTCAATCCAACAAAAAACCAGTCTCGTTCTTTCACTCAGTAATCCTGAAATAACTTGGTGACAGACTTGGAAAGCCTTTTGCAGGGTACACCAGAATACTTTCTAACGCTGTGGAAAGTTTTCCCAGAATTACCGAGAATATGCATAATGTTTGCAATGACAAAGATTCTCTCGTATTATTTCCCCTCTTCTTCAGATAAGATTCAGTATTTCCACGATCACGTACATTTTGAAGCGGTGTAGGAAACATTTGGGAACTGATAAACTCGAAAAAAGTGCGCTTTTCGGAAAGCCGCGTGACTCTGTTTACCCTTGCCTACCGGTAAAACCCGTCCCGGCGGTGCCAAATATCCGCTGTTGACATTGCAAATCCCTCTCCGCCCTTCGGAAACTCACAAGAAAACACGAGGATTGACATACTTTCACTTGTATTCTACTTCTTCTTCTGCTCTCCGAAATGGTTCTTACCTCGAGAAACAGCATTAAATTATACCGCCGGAACCGTCAGCCAAAGGCGATTCCGATGACGTGTCCACTTGAGAAGTGCCCTCGGTTCGACAGATATCTCTAGTTTTCTTCAGAAATTTTGTAGTTTTGATTTCAGCATCGACACTGCTCAAGTGGCAGCGAAAGTTGAGTCTTTCAAAAAATGGACGATCGGAACGTTCAAGAACTCGAAGCAACAACTTCTGGAGCACATGGGAAAGGTAGACAATATAAACGTGTTCCACGTTATCAATTGTTTTCCTAGATTGATAAGACCGTCGATCCGGAGTTCGAAGCCCAATGCGAAGTTCTGAAAGACATCCATAGACGGTATGGACACGTCGTCGCTGCTGCGAAGAACTTCAGTCAAGTACTGGCTCAGATGGCCGAAGCTGAGAAAAAGCTCTCTGAATCGTTCTACCAGCTGTCTTTGAAAGAAGAACAGATCAAGGCGCAATGCACGATGACTTCGGAGACGATGCGAGGAGTCGGAGAGCAAGCTTCTTCCCTGGATGCCTGTCTCAGATACTTCATTTCCTCGATGGAGACCGTCTACAGCCAGACCATCACTGACACTCTGCACACCATCTACAACACTGAATCGGTAAGCTCCATCTTTCATTCTTGGTTTTTCACTTTATCACTTTACAGGCTCGTATCGAGTATGACGTGGATCGGAATGAAATTTCGGCGGCTTCGAACCCACCGCAAGGCCAGCAGCCGAAGACTGTGCCTGCTGGAGCCTCTGAGAAGTGCGAGGAGAAGAAGGGCAAGTACGAGAAGTTGAAGCAGGACGCGAAGATCAAGATGCGTTTGCTCGAGGAGAACCGCATCTCTGTCGTGGCTGCGCAACTCGAGAAGCTCCAATCGGCCCTCGCCGCTTACTATTCTGGAAACGCGAAGCTTCTGGAGTCTTCGGTCCACGAGCTCAGCATCCTGCAAACTCCCCAGCCGTCGTTCATCCCGACCATGTAATCTTCCCCAGCCCCGTCGTTTCTCGCATCCTCACATTCCCCTTTTCTGCCTTCTTCAAATAGATCACTTTACGTTTATTTTCTTATGGTCGGGTCTGCAACAACCTGCCCCAGTTTATGTATATTTGTGAACATGGGATTTTTTTTCTGAAGTAAAATCTTTTTCAAACTCTTCATTATAGTTGGTGATGTCATCTCATGTCATATATAAACTTCTTACAATGTAATAAAACGATCGGAAATCAAATACACATATGGTGTTGAAACTAGAACAGAAGCAAAGTGACTGATTTTAGACAAAAAAATTCTTAGTACATTATTTACATGCTTTTCAATCAATTTAGTGTTATCCAACAAGTACCTGGTTGCTCAAGTTTTTTCCACTGCCTTTCGGACACCACGGGTCATCCACAGTCTCTGCCAAATTTTTCTGCGCTCTTCTGGCGTCGAACTTGACGTTTTTTTCCTCGGTGCCACTGGCTCGGTTGCTTTTGATTGTTTCTAAAATTGCAACTTTACTTAGCAAGGATTGTATCTTTTGTACCTGAATGCGTGCCAGCCACGACTTTGTGGGTCTTGCACAATTCGGCGTTATTCCAGTAGTCTTAGCGTTCCTCTGATCAGTCGGGAATGGAGGCGCCGAGATAGGACGAGACTTTTGTCCAAAGTTGGCCGGCCGTTTGGGAGTGTGTTGCAATGTGACTGGGTCTTTATCCAGCGTCATCTCTCCCGCAAATAATTCATTGAAATTCTGAAAGCAAAAAGTTTTTAATTATTGATGTTGTGCAAGAAATATACTATTTTTGGTCGGTTCCAGAAAATGGGCGTACTTGTGTGTATTGGCGTTCCGGGTAGAGAAATCATCTAAAAAATTAAACATTGTTTTGCAAAAAGAACTTGAAGAAAAATGACAGTGGAAAAACAATTTAAAATTTCGGTTTTCACAACGAAAATGATTGAATTGTTTCTTCAGATTACTGTATCTTTTCGTGGTGAGAGCCTGTGAAAAGCCGGACGCGTGCGCCTTTGAAACTGCATCGCTTTTATTTTTCCTGTTTCGTCCTATTTTTGTTCTTTTCTTCCCCTAAATTCTACTCGATGGTTGCGATTTTTAGAAGAGATGCCGTCTGGTTTGAGTCTTCGAAAGAAAAACAGCCAAAAAGCTCCGCCGCAACTCGCTGATGTGCTTCAACCGTACATGGAATGCTGCATCTGCTACGGAACTCTGTACAATGCTGCTAGGTTTTTGTCTAAATAATTATTTACCAACATCTGTTTTTTTCAGTTGTACTCCGTGTCTTCACACTTTTTGCATGGGTTGCATTACCCGCTGGGCGGACACGAACAACGGAAAATGTCCGATGTGCCGAATTTCTGTTAAAGAAATCACTCCGAATTGGGTGCTTCGCGACCTGGTGAAGAATTATTTGTTAGTCCGGCCTGGTAAAATAAGCCGCTTGTTCCGAAATCAATCATATTTTCATAGAACAGAAACGACTACAATCAGACATGGAAATCCTTGATCAGGCTGAGCTCGAATACGTTTTGAAGTGGCTTGGATCTACTGACGACAGACTTCTGGAAATCGAATCGATGGCGTCTCTGCAAGGAGCTCCTGAACGATGCGACCAGAAGTACAATAACATGATGACACGAGCCGTCGAGTTGATAAAGAAAGCAGTTTGTAAGGGAGAGATTCCGGAGTTGGATGCGCCCATCACCGTAGATATTATCAAACCAGCATTGGAGCTGCTTGTGAAAGATCTTAAGAATGAGATAATGCCTGCGACGATCTTCACAAAATATCATAGTAAGCTTTATTGTTCGCTACTTTCCTCAATGGGCTACTTCCAGGACTGGAGAGAGCCTACCGAAAGATAGTGAAGATCAGTATCCCAAAGATCGGTCCCGCTGAACACACATGTAATGCAATGAATGGAAACAGTTTATTAACTTTTCTGGCTTTCAGGGCTTGGAAACTACTTCTTCGACAGAGATTTTATGAACCCAGAGCTCAGTGGCAGCGACGTTGAATTCAGCGATGACGAAGATGGTTATGATCCGGGAATTACAGCAAGAATATCTGACGTGATTTCCGATTTGCGGAACCCGACGCTTCCGCCACGTAGACAGCCTCGCCCACAAGTTCAAGGATTCGATCCTGCTGTTCTGGAAGCACTGGCTCGTGTGCATACTATGCGTGCTCCCGGATTCAGAAGACAGCCACCACCGCTACCGCCAATCATCGAACGTCCTTCTCCACTGCCACCACGCAGCATCAGAACTCGAACCAGCAACAACTCAACTGTGCCATCCATTTCCGAGATAAGAGAAGCTCGCCGCCGAGTTATCATGAATAGAAGTCTCTACGATTTCGATACTGCACCAGCTTCGGATGCTCCTGCTCCAGAACAGTCCCGAGAACTCCACAGACTTCGCAGAGCTGTTCGTCTCGCTGCCAGACCCACAGAAGCATAACTGCTCTGCTATAATATACACCTATGACACCCTGTTTACTGTTCACATTTTGTATATCTTGTCTGTTACATTTAGATGAAATCTATTTTTTCCAAACTGATTTTTAGCTTATCCCAATTTCGTTTCTGAAAGTTTCGTTGAGCATGAGTCAAATCGGATTGATCAAGTCATGCAAGATCAACATCGTAAGGTTCATAAATGGCTTGAGGCCTGAGACAGGTCCCAGTTTGCCCAAATCGACATGCTCAGTGAGCCAGTCTCCCGGGAAATGGCTCGCCCTCCTTCCCGCCCGTTCACCCGCAACACCCTCCCATTCGGCTTCCCATCGACCAGTCCATTGTAGGATGTCATAAAGCGTGTGACATGTCAATTATCTTTGCGTCTCTCGCTACCGTAGCTACTCTCGTCAGCGGAAAACCGAGGGACTGGAGGCACTGGAGAGGAAGTGGACACCAAGGATTCACGTGATTTCTATGTGGGCGGGCGAAACATGGAGAATGCGTTTGCGCAGATGTGCATATTGTCGCGCGGCTCGAGTCGTTCCACGTGATACTCCCCTCAAGTTCGAAATGTTTACTGACCTCCATGACTTCTTATTCCCATTCCATTTGAATATAAACATAATAATGAACATGTTTGTCGTGTGTCTGCGTCTCTCGTTATTCCACACTCTCTCCGGCTTCTCTTCAATTAGTACAGAAGCGGCGGACATCAACAGGTGTCTAGGATTTCACTCATCACGACGACCGGACTGTTTATTTATGCAAATGTTTTGTGAAGTGGCCGCTTGTCAGTGTGATAAGTGATTGTTATTTGACATCCTCTTCTTTCTTTCCGTTTTCTTTTCCCTCATCCATTCACTTCCATTCACTCATTCCCAATGTCCGGTCGATACGGTAGAACCCCTCTTCTCCCAACTTCTACGCCTTCTTCTACAGAAGTCTCCAATCGATATAGTGCTTATATTCAAGCCAGACGTAGCTATTTGGAGCAGTCCGACAGTGAGGAAGACGTGGAAATTCGTACGATCCTGAGGAGACCGCAGGCTTATTTGAGACGTTCTGGTGAGGAAGATGTTCTTCTGAAACTAAGGCCAATTGATCTATTCTCTGCAACCCATTCGTTTCTGAATCTCACCAAACTCTGCTGAACATAATTCGTATCAGCTGATCTTTGAATCGGATTTGGAGGAGATGACTAAAAGAAAGAACATAAGCAATACAGCAAATTGAAAGTCTGACGTCATCAGAATGTGACACTCTGTACTTCTGGACACTCATTTGCTCATGTATAAGCAAGTCTCTGGAGTTGTATTGGCCTCTCGCCGAACTGTCTCCTGTCTACCCATTAGCAGCCGACCAGGAAGGACTTTCCGTGAATGCGAACTAACAATACTTCCTCTAATTACCACCCGTTACACTTGTGAGTGTTGTCAGGTGCGCGAACGGCCGTGTGTAATGTCACTGGTCCGTTTTCCCGCACTCTTTCTCGAATTTCACTCTTTTCGATGCCACCCGGAAGAAGAAACCTCGAACGAGAGATGGCAAGAATCATATTCATCCGTCGTCCAAATATTGACTTTCTCAATGTTTCTTCCGGAATTCCTGCCCCTTCCGTGCTCGTTTTCTTCTCATAATCATAATCAGCAAACAGCTTATTACTCATTAACAGACTGCTTCCCCTCTTCTTCTCAATCTTCTCCCCAGTGCATGATCTGTCATGGTGTCCAATTTGAGCTCTGTCTTCCGTAGTAAGAATCAACAGAAATCCAAGAAGTCGTCAGCTGGTGAGTGAAAACCATCCCAGAATATGCTCTTATCTACGTCACCATCGAGCACTTTCTCAGCTCCTTCCCCTGGTCACTGCGTCTCTTCTCTTTCCATACTCTATCGCCTCTCCGGCTTATTTTGGCATCTTGCCAACTCCCCTTCTGCTTGCCAATTTCATAGTCTCACACACAGCCGCTTCGCGCATCTTTTCTCTTTTCTCTTCTTGTTTTTTATTGGCCGAGTTATTGAGAAGTAAGCAAAATTGAATGGGAACCCGCGAAGTTGTGTGCGCTGTTTGACAAACCCGCGCGGTCTCTTGCTCGAGAGTAAACACCGGGAACAACTCGTGGATGTTTCAGTTTCGTCGAGCAGCGAAGAGCAACCGACTGCCCCTCCAGCCATGGTCCTCGTGCCCACCGTCACAATTCAGGTCAGTCGAATCCAGATGTCCCCAATGTCACAACTTTATCATTGCAGGAGCCCCCGAAGGAAATTGAAATCCCCGCTACTCTTGAAGAAAAACCTTCCAGTTCCCTCCATGAAATCCACGTGGAAAGTGCTATCGAAGAAGTCCCTAAACCCGAACAACCAACCGAAGAGACGGTGTCTCCATGTGCTGCTTGTAACCAGGTCGAAACCTTTCTGAAGGCCAGCCTCGAGAATCTGAAAACCAAGTATCACAAACTGAAGGACTACGTTCTGGACCCCTCTCTCCACGAGACCATCCGTTCGGAATTCCTGTAAGATTCATTCCTTCTACCCTCTCCAATCAGTTAACTTTCAGCCAGTACTTCCCCACTTTCGTCATCGGATTCGCCGTTTTCCTCTTCTTCATCACCTCCGTCTCCATCGTCAAGTTGATCAAAAACGGAGCTCACAGCGAGCCCTCGTTTTTCTGCAAGTACTTCTCCTCTCCCTTTGCCCCTCTTTTCGATGCTCTTTGTGCTCCAGAACCATTCGTTTTCTCCGAAGAGCTTCCCAAGATAATGGGCGGTCTCGTGGATGAGATGTTGTTGAGTAAGTCACAAGTTGAGATCCTTCCTTCCAAACACACTTCTTCAGCTGTTGCCGAATTCCTGCGAACCATCGCAAAGGGATTCACAGTCTTCGGCACTCTGTTCACTGCCATTGGCAACGGTCTCTCTGAGAACGTGTTCTTCGGATTCCATGAGCTCGGTGAGAACCTCGGCGAGAACATCGGCCACCTGATCCACTTCATCGTCCAGTTCTTCCATCAAGTCATCCATTTCTTCCTCTCCTCCATCGCCACAGTGGCCGGGGGAATCGCCGGAGTGTTCACTTCCTTGCATGATTACTTGGAACCTCCCAGAAATGTTTGGTAATCTTCATTGCCGTCCGTATCGTCCCCTTTTTGCCTTATTCTTTCATCAGTTTTCACTTACACCATCGCAATAAGCCGTCTGTAGTCATCTCTTGTCTCTTTCCACCTGAAGTTACTCCCGCATGATCCCCCGATACTTTGCATCCTAACCAGTGTATCTCCCATCTAATCTTTCAGTTCCTCTCTCTCTTCAGGCCACAATTGATTCTCATTTGAATACAGACTGAACTCATTTTGAATTGTACAACAATTGTATATACTTGCTTTATAAAGCAATAAACGTTGAACTATATTCAGTGAAAATAAACCTTGCATTTAACTTTTCATACTTTTTCTATTGAAAACCTCTTTTCGAATACCCGCGCAGTTGTGTTTAAAGGCGCATGCCGTTTCCTCGCAGCGATATCTCGCCGCGACGCTTGGCAAGCAGCCAACGAACTATTTCGCGTATCGATTTGCTCGCTCGTCTGCGCCTCTACCGACAGACCAGCCCTTTTCCGAGTCACCGAGTTTTGTGACGGACACGAAAAGAGAGCCGTATCCCTGCCTCCCGACGTCACTGCCGACGCCTTTCGCCGAAATTCGAGTCCCGGACAACGATATTTGGCCATTTCTACTCGACTATTCCGCACGCGTACTATTCCCAATCTCACAGCCTTTTCTGTTTGTTTCTACCTTGCTTTTCTGAGTAATTATGGTACGCGTGTGCAGAGTAGTCCCCAAAGAGTGAGGATTTCAATTTTTTTCGCAGCTTTTTTTGGAATATTAACGCCGCGTTACGACTGGGAACGGTGTCTCCAAGAATGCTGCATTATGTTTGCCATTTTCGCATCTCTGATGGTATTAAGTGTGATATATTTTTTCGACATTTGTGGTCATTGCATTGATTCTCCGTTTCACCGCCCCATCCCTTCGTCCCGTTTCATGAAAAAATTAGGACCATGCGTGTCTGTTGGCGGTTGAGAGTGCAGTTTGAACCTAAAATTTCAAAGAACCACTGCAGTCGCTCGCTGCCCTACACGGTTTCAGTTAGGAGTAACCTATTGAAACTTTTATTGCCCTCTGATTTCGATTCAATTTTATAGTTTCTTTTAAGCTGGGCGAAATTCGAACCTCTCGGAAATGTCATCCCTCGTACCCGCTTTATCGTCTTCAAGACTCCCATCAACAGTCAGCTTCAGTCCAGAATTAGGAAAGAACACAGGTTCACAACAACGGACTTGTTTCGTCAGGTTAGTTCTGAATTGTCCAGAATCGATTTCGATTGTTTTCTTTAGTTAGCTGAGCGAGGACAACACCTTGGATTGGTTGTTGATCTGACGGATACTGATAAGTTTTACGACAAGGAGGACATCACTGGCATGTGTGTGGAATACGAGAAAGTCAATTGTCCTGGGAGAGGGTAATCGTTGCTGCTCAGTTGTTTCAGCTAATCTTCTAAACTTAAGATTCACGGATAGAGACGAATGCGTGGATGCTTTCAATCAGGCGATCCAGGAGTACACGGACAAGTGTGAGGATAAAGACGCCTTGATTGGCGTTCATTGCACAAATGGAATCAATCGAGCTGGTTATCTCATCTGCCGGTTTCTCATTGAGCGACTCGGATGGAGCTCTCATGAAGCTATAGATGCGTTCGAACAAGCCAGGGGATATTCGATAGAGAAAGGAGCCTATGTGATGTCGTTGCATAAGGCGGCCAAAGATTCAAGAAACAAAAAGACTGAGTATGACTCGGACTCCTCAGAACGTCGTCGTAAGAAGAAGAACAAGAGAAAGCATCGCGAGGAGGATGATATCCACATGATCAATGCCATTCTGGGAGAGCTTGGTCAACAAACACAAGTCCCTGGCGTTTCAAACATCTATCAAAGTTCGCCCAACGAAAGTGGCACTCCAGATTCATCTCAACAGCAACAACATTGGGGCTTCGCTATCAAGGTGATCAAGTTTTTTTTTCAGGATATAAATTAACTTTTCCGATCTTCAGAGATCTAAATATGCTCAACTTAATCAGCCGGCAGTGTTGAACAACGGTTCGAGCACACCTCAAGAACAAGCTGGAGCGTTCGAAGATGAAGAGGAAGAGGAATTCGATGAGGACTACGAAGACGCCGAGGAAAACGACGTAGAAGCAGGCAAGGGACAGTCTGTCTCCTCGAAACGACGTGCTCGCCGCCAAAGAATGCAAAAGTGTCTCAAAGTCATGGCACGTGGAAAGTTCCACGAGATCCAAGCGATGAGAGAGGAAGTTGCAATGACTCACGGAAGTGCCCGCAACTAGGAACTATTAAATTGTCACTATTATTCTCTACTCTGAAACTTTGCTCAATAATTTTCCGTTCCCTGTCGTCTCTGCAAAAAGTTCTCTATTTGTTCAACATTTTGATCTTCAGTTTCATTTTTTATTCTGTACTTTCATATTGGTGAATCTCAAACACCCAACTGTTTTCACTCTAATATTTCTACATAAAGGTTTTCCTGATTTCTTACAAACACCTCGATAGTTGCTAACCAATTTCTAGGATTTTGAATGTACAATACCTCTCCACAATCAGAACAAAAAAATACAGACAGACAATCTCAGATGGAGTTTTCAATATTCAAAGAGCAAGTATTTCACAATGAAAAAACATTCCGAACACCGTTCAAGGTAACTGAAAAGTTAGAATGTTAAGTTAGGGGTCGTGACATTGCAGGTGACGAGTATGTGCTTCAGTCCGCAGAACGATCTGATTGCTCTCGGCTCGAAAACCGGCGAGGTGATGATGAAGAGGACTTCGTGGAAGATCATCTGGAAGACAAACATCAGCATGGTCCCGGCAGTGGGTACCGAGTGTAAGACAGAGAGTTCCGTGTCGGCGCTCTACTTCTCGCCCGACGGAAAGTTCATTGCCGCCGGAACCAGCAAGGGTCTTCTGCATCTTCTCGACGTCGAATCCGGAAAAGTCAGATTCTCTGTGAAGTATGCGAGTCCCGAATCCCTTCCAGACCGTTATTTACTTTCCAGAGCCGCCACAGAGACGATCGTCAAGCTCTACTGGGACAGTGTTCGTGAGACGAGTTCTTGTCCTAATCAGTTCGAAGGAATGGCTCCGTTCATGAGAAGTAAGACATTTATTCAGCAAAAATCAAACATCCGGGCTAATTGTATCACTTCTTATTTTTGTACGAGTAGAATCCGTCTCCAGTCTTGCGTCCGAGCTTTCCCTCGGCGACCAGCTTGTCGAGAAGAGGGCTCGGCGCGAACAGCGCGACATCCGGGTACAATGCGAACCAGCCGTCCATGACGAACTTGCACGTATCGAGACCGACGTAGTCAGCCAGTTCAAACGGTCCCATCGGATAACCGGCTCCCAGTTTCATCGCGGCGTCGATGTCCTGAAAGAACCGGGGTTGTTCCTGACAGGTTCATCAATCACTCACAGTCATGGAAGCGTCCTCCCGTTCGTACATGCGAATCGCTTCCATGAGGTACGGCATCAGAAGACGATTCACAATGAATCCTGGACTGTCCTTGCATGCAACCGTCGTCTTCCCGATTGCCTTTCCGTATTTGATCAACGTTGCGAACGTCTCGTCGGAAGTCTCGCCGCTACGGACAACTTCGAGCAGTTTCATCATTGGAACCGGGTTAAAGAAGTGCAGACCGCCGAATCGAGTCTTGTCGGAGATGCTCTTGCCGATGTCTCCGAGGCGGAGAGAAGAAGTGTTCGTTGCCAGGATGGCTTCCGGCTTGGCACACTCCTCTATTTGGGCAAACAGACCCCGCTTCAAGTCCAAGTTCTCTGCCACCGCTTCGATGACCAAATCGGCTTTGGCCACGGCTGTCGCAACGTTGTCACTGGTTCTTATACGGCCCATAGTCAACATGACGTAGTCGTTTTGTGCCTGTAAACCGAGAATTCTACTTTTTTCCAAAATAGATGTACCTGAGATCCTCCGAGTCCTTGCTTTCTCGAGACGCGCGACAAACTTTTGTTGATCGACTTCATCGCATCGTTGAGTGCCTCCTTGCGCACGTCAGTTAGCGTCACTTCGAATCCGCTGCTCGCTGAGATCTGCGCAATTCCCGATCCCATGATCCCAGAACCGACGATCGCGACATGCTTGATGTTGTTCAAAGCGTGCTTGGATGTGAACATTTTCTGAAAATAACGTTTTGTAAAGCTTCAGATACGATGGACGAAGTCGTCGCCGTAGCGAAATCAAAGCCGGACATTTCTCGAGAGGAGATCGGATTCGTGTATCAGCGCCTGGACGAGGTGAGGAGAATAGCGAGTCACTCGCCAAGTGTTCGCGAGTGACGTTGAACCGAGGACGTGGCACCTGGGACACGGATTTAAATAAACACGTGAATGTTTTTAGGACGGATCGTCGTTCAAGCACGATGAGACACACAAAGAGGCTCTCGAAAAGACATTCATTTCGTCGACGACGTTCAAAGAGTCTCTTCGCGACACGGTTCTCCTGGCAGCTCAGGACGATAACAAGATCAACGTTCTCCTGGCCGGCGTCTTCCCGTACACGGTGATAGATGTCGATGATGTTCTGATGCAGTACAACCAGGGAATGGTTATGTTCTACGACATGCACTACAGTCACGCCTTCGGCGGTGTCTCGTTCCTGGCGACCACTTATGGGCCGTTTTTGAATTGCCATGATCAGGTAAAAACTGCAAAAAAATATGAATATGGAATATGGAAGTTACAGGAGATGAAACTACCGAAACCCGATCCGAAGAAGCCTGGACAAGGGTGCCACACATTGCTGTTCAATGTCAAACTGGACATCGATCCGGCATTGTGGGATGCAGCCTTCAGGTATTGAGAGGTATTCGAAATCTAAAGAACCTTTCGATTCGTTACAGATACATTCGTCTGCTCTTCGGATATTCTCTCTTCACCATTTCTCTAGACACCACGAAACGAAACTGGGAAACGCAGATGTCCACCCTTCACGGTCGTTTTGACACCAAGTCAAAAGCTTTGAAAATCGGAGATGTTCTCCTCGAAATGCTGCTGTCCGGTGCGACGGACAGTGCCGGAGAGGCTTTTCTCGAACGAGGGCTTGGAACTGACGGATTGCAGGGAATCAGAGATTTCGCCGAGAAGCACATGGCGTGAGTCAGTTGATTGGGAACCCGAGAATAAATTGAATGTTCCAGAGAAGTCTGTCGCCTTGCCCGTGGTCAGCTCGCCTCTTCTGCCCGGAACCTCTGTTTCCAACGTTGTGAATTTGCCGGTGCCATCAAAAGAGCCGAACATCACGCATTGTTGAACAGCGACGACAGTTTTCTTTACGACGAGAAAGCACCAGCATCACTCAAAGACAAGAATCCATATCTGGAAGAGTTGGAGAAGGTACTCGACATTTTGAACTTGAAAGTTCGTCTTCTGGGAGTGCAGTGCCAAACAATGATGTAAGTTCCGTAAAGTTGTACTCCAATCTGTTTTTGCTCCAGTCAAGAGCTGACCCACCTCTACAAGTGGATCTCACTCACAAAGCCGTTCGCCAAGTCTTTAAAAGTGAACGCTATGATGAAAAGCAAGCGGATGGATATTGCAGTTATCCTTACGGTCTGTTTCTTTTTTCAAGTTCTCGCCAGTATACTCCCCTGCTTACAGTACATCGTCCAGAATTTTATTTCTGATCCCGATGTCGCAAAGGATGTCTCGACGAGATTGTTCAACTTGAAGCAACTGATTGAGAAACAGAAGAAATCAGACGCAGAGAACAAGTTCAGCGAGATCGAATACTTGGATAAACTAGAAGCGGAAGCGGAGGCGGAACGGGTGAAGCTCATCAAAACGTATGATTCAGATTTGCTAGCGCCTCCATAATTCCTTTATTCAGGTTTCACTGGGAAAATCAGCGTCCTCAAATCTTCTCCGATGACGAAGAAGACATGGATACGAAACAGGAGACTGAAGATTTCGAACCGGAAAACGAGCCGGTCGTCCCAGAACCGACAGCGACAGGAGAGGAAGAAACGGGACCGGTCTGCGATCTCGACAGAGTCGGGTCGTTCTTCCAGAAGGAGCTGTCCGCAAAGGCATTGAACGTTGTTCCGTCGTGCAGCGAGACGTACGACAGTGTGCTCAATGGCAGAGGTGCCTGGCAGAACTCTGAGAAGATCAAGAAGATGGGGCTGATGGCGGCTCTGGAAAATCTTGCTGATATTCTCTCAAATCCGCAAAGAATCCATCGAGACAAGAGTGGAAACGAGCGGAAGTTGCAAGTGGTAGGTTACCATACAGTTTCACATCCATAAGTGATTATTTTGCAGCACTTTATCCACGAGATCGCTTCCGATGCCAATCACCGAGGATATGTTGATGCAAAACTCTGCAACACTGTCCCTCCGAATCACGAGGAAACGTCTGCGGAGCAGGATGCCACCATCGAGTTCGTCCTTGCTTTTTGATCTTTTTCCGAACTACTAAATTTCAGTTACAAGAGTGCACTCTCAGTGTCTGTGGTCGAAAAGAACCTTCTCAGCACCACGGTACTCTACCCGAAAGTAAACTTCGATGATGACAGTTTTGGGAAGTGTTCCGAGTACCAGCCGTCGCGATTCACTTATCAGTTCGAAGTAAGAAGCCTCCAAAATCCTCTTAACATAATTTATCTCTCCTTCCAGACAGTCACCGCTCAAATGCGGCAAGTTCTTCCTACGACCAAAGTAGAGACTCCTGACGCCGATGAGCCCATGGAAGTGGACGAGAACGAGCTGAGAATCGATGTGAACGTGGGACAAGTGGTTGGTTCTCATCAGCTACTCATCCGAATCATTCCGTTTCAGAATCCCGATTACGACAACCTCGTTGAGTACGACCGAATCTTCCATCTCCACCATCAGCACCTTATTGTTCTCGGAAAATTCACATCACCTCAGGAAGGGACCGGCCGGACGACTCGGATGCTCCGTTACATGGCGGAAGAGAAAGAGTTCAACGTGCACTCGCCTCTGACCGGAAAATCTGAATGCGTCATCGAGATGATGGTCGTGCACCCGACAACTCAGTTGTGTGCCTACCTCCATGACGAGGGCGGCAAGATCACACTTGGAGACCTCAAAACCGAGAAGCCCAGCACGACTCCTGAAAAGAAGAAGACGAACCGGAAGACGTTCCGTGACTACCAACGCCGCCGGGAGCGATACCGCGAAGACATGGGAGTCGGCAATCTGAACGACATCCAGTATGACGTGCTCGTTCAGGAAGCCATGGACAGTGGCCGTGATCCGACTGGAAGTGGTGGAGAGAACGAGGAGGACGAGTATTGATTGACTGATAACTTATCCATTTTTCATGTACTTTGATCATCATCTTTTCTATTTTTATGCTTTCTTCCCCTATTTATTGCACTTTTCCCCCTCCTCTCTCATCTCATCTCCCTTTTTCTACGTTCTCAAATTGCGCGGGCATCCATAAATGATTGACGTGTCGAGTACTTCCACGTGATATCATGGAGCATCGGAAGCGACATGTGATTTGGACCGGAAAACCGGTGAAGGCAAATCTGCTCGAGAAGCATCTCCTAATCCTTTTATCAACTCGGATTAGGTAATGTTTCCATGAACAATCTTAAGTTTCACGAATCCCTAACTTGAGTGAAAAACGACTCATGGAATCAGAAGAGAAGAATGCTGAACATTTTGCGTAGATAACCATGGCCCCCGTTCTCCTCATCTACGCTTCCCTTACGCGGCTTCCTACAGTTGATGACTCGTTCCTCCACACAACTTCCTCCTTTCCGTCCTCCCACACAACAATATTAATTCAACAGATCCAGAAGCCATTGTCGTGATCCGTTGATCCGTCCCCGTGTCTTTCTGGCCACTGATCGTACTATATCCGATTATCAGAGATGAGCAGATAGGGCAGGAAATGCGTGTTGTCGTCGCATGATTCGAGCATATTTTCCAAAATAATGTGATTAGGTGGGGGGAAGACACTCAACTGCTTTCGAAAACATCACGATAACTGAACGGTTTCAAAAATACGAGAAACGAAAGGAAGCATTTAGATGATACAGAAGACTTATTTTTGAAGACTGCAGAATTCCAAATCTCAAGAGATCAATTGAGTCAAACTGACTTTAGTCTTACTGTTTATCAGCGACTGACTTCATTCAGAGTTTCAGAGTCAAGGAAAGAATGTTTTCGATTGATCTTCTCGATTTCGCGTGGGAGTACTTCCGTATCTTTGTGGGTGTCTGCAGGAAATTCGACGTTAACATTACGAAAATGTTATCATTTTACGCGAATGATTTTTGATACGGCTGGGTGCTCTGAGTGCTCCAGGAAGCTAAATGTGTAGTCAATCCATGCCAGGAAATTTTGAAATTGTCAAGTAAGTCGCATGAAACAACCAATTGTCCAGAGCTCATTATCCATTGCCTAACTTCATGAACAATCTTCTACTATGTTTTGAACAACTCCATCCGATTCGAAAGAGTCTCGCAGTCCTAATTGCCCACTGTCTACGACCTTCTCGAGTGATGTTTGTGCCAACAGCATTTAAGTGCTTCTTCCACTCGATTGAACTTTCCAGATGTGTTTTCAAGTATCCCCTTTCTCAGCACAGGAAATGTTCCGGGAGTCAGAAACTCTTGCAGTCACCGTATAGTCTACCCATTCCAGGATTCCGAACCCTGCTTCTCCACCTCATTCGTGTTCTCTGAAACACGCGACTACTGCTCCTTTTCCTTACTCTTTCTTCTTCGACTCGTCGAGACATTCCGTCCTAATTCTATAATATTTACTTCTGATTCGCCGTCATTCCTTTGTGTCGTTCGTTTCGTAGAATGTGTCATAATTCACGAGTTATTATTTTCCGTCTCCGCTTTTTCCCATAGATTCAATCAGTCGGCACAGATCCAATCTATTTAACAAAAACAACAAATTCTCCCACCGTCACTCTTTCCAATTACACATTTCCAGTCGTCAAGACTTCGCGACCCGCCCACAACCGGAAGACATTCGAGCCGAAGAGAGAGCACTCTGCTTCCGATTCAGACGACTTCGCGACGTCCTCTTCCAGCTCCTTCCACTCAATTTAGCGCTGAAAAGGTCTGGACGAGAAAGTTCCGGGTGCTGATATTCTTCTCGTAGATTACGAGAATTCGTAAGAAGTTCCCTGACTTCATTGGAAAACCGAATCAGAAAAGGTACGGTAGCAAACCGCCTTTTTGTCAACTGTCGAGGCTTCTCGGCTTCAGAAAAGAAAAGCAAGATACCGTAACCTCGTCACTAATGGTTGTTCTAAAATGATCCGAAATAATCTAATCTCTGCGTAACTCCGCCACTGTTCGTTGTTTTCGAAACCAAAGAAACACGTGTTCCTGGTTCCGAAATATGAACTTCCGATCTCGAGAATGCCACCCCAACTTGGAAATCTCCCCGGCTGATACTATTCTCCGTTTCCACGTCTCCACCAAACATCAATCCACCACCTCCCTGTTCTTTTGCTCTCTTTCTCTCTTGTTTTCCCCCAATTTGTCACTGAAACGTGTTCTTCGTGCCGATCTTTGAAAGACTGAAAGACTGCGGAAGCCCTGCTAGGCCCCGCCCCTTTCCGATCATTTCCGCCCATTCTCAGTCGGTTTCAGCACCTCCCGTCTTCTATTTTCGGTGTCTTTGTGCTCATTGTTCGCCTGTTTTCCTTCTACTTTGATCCGTTGTTCGGGTAGGAGGCTTACGTCAAAAACCGGGATGGGTGTGCATGGACACGCGACCGACAAGTGAAAAGTGTAAATTTCAAATGAGTCGGGTATTCCTTCCGGATTCAGCTGTATCACAAACATCGCCTTGCACCCCAAGCATTCCCGAAATATCCCAGAATTTCGGATTCCTACACTCTTTTCTGTACGAAAAGTAGTCTTTCATTGAACCAGTCACAGTATATCAGGGAGGACAGTTGCTCAGCCTCTGGAACCTCGGAACAGCTAGTTTCCAAACTCCACTATTTTTCAGCAGAAACGCCAATGGGTAAACATGTGTTTTTGTGTGTGAATTCCCCTTCCCACCCATATCCTGAAATTGGAGACTCTTGAATTCATGAACTCAGAAATTCAAAAATTCAAACAAGAGTTGTGAGAATTCGGAAGGGCCAACAGTCGATCCCATCTCCCGTTTACGACTGTTTCGGGCGCTCTTCTGCACTTTCCATTCATTGGCCACTTCCAGAAATAACCTAATTGTGCACACTAAAGCACCCGTTTATCTCTTTCTCGGCTCTCCGCGATGACACCATCCGACTACTTTTCCACGATCTCCGTCTTCTTTCCTGGAATTCCTGCTGCTGCTGCACATTCTTTTGCCCATTTCGTTAATGAGAACAGGGGTTTGGAAGTCTTAGAAGAACATGACATGCGCTCTTTCAAAATTCCGTGTGCACATTTTTGATATGAAAATGAGGTAACTGCAAAACGAAATGACACCATGGATCACTTTTTGGTTTCAATTTTACTGAAAGGCTTCTCGGGCTGTTTCAAAGATCAGAATGGGAGAAGTGCATTTCGTGGATTTATGAAAAGAACTACCGTAGGAGAATCATCATGGAGGCAGAGATAAACATGATGTGATGATCAGTCAATGGATCTCTGGCTTCACATTTCCTATTGTTTTCGCTCTTCCACTTCTCCTGAATCCCGTCCTTTACGGTTCACCGACTCTCCCTTCCACGAGATTCTTAGTGACGTGGTGGCCCGAAGGAGAGAACGACAACTTCTTCTTCTTCTTCTTCTTCTATTCCTTAGTCATAGACTTCCGGTGCCACGTCAAAATATTTGGGTATCCATTCAGCATTCCTACTTTTCCCCTCCTTATTTGTATTTGTTCGCCTAAGCCGTCGGCAATCTTACTTGTATCGTGTTCTTGATCCAATCCCAAAATATACCCGAACACTTTCTAATCCCTCTTCCTCCTGTTTTCCCACTGGTCCCGTATTTGTTTTCTCTCCGTTTTTCCTTATCCGGCCAGAAAATTAATTACTTATTTGCTCCAGAACCCTTGGCACTTATTCCCGCGAAGATGATTTCCCGACTGCTTCTGCTTATTTCGTTCGTCGTTCTGGTGAGTTTCCCACGTGGCACTCGCGAATGTTCCCTTCTAATCATTTCAGTGTCACTCCCTTGTCTCCGACTTCTCACATCGTTTCCTGCACAGAGACCCGGAATACGAGCGTCGGATCTACGGTAGCCCCCCGTGTCTCCTTCGCCTTCCCTCAACCCCGCCCGTTTCAGAGCCCCTGTACACTTCGAAGGACTTCCGTCTCGCCGGCTCCGCTCAACTGTCTCCTCTCTATGAAATGACCAACTCACACCTCCTGAACTTGGCCGATCTGCTGCGGAAGCGAACTGAATAACTACGCCAGCTGTCTGTTTCACATAATAGCTGTACAATTTTCTGAGATGGCGCTAAATATCATGGTTCAATAAATCGTCTTCCTGTTTTTGTATTTATGTTTTGGTTCCAAAGTGGATGTGTTTCCAGCTAGATGTCTCTGAAGAGGAGAAGTAGTTATATTGCGTAAGCATGGCAAGGCGGCATTTGATCGAACTCCTGAAACGACTCGTTTCAAATGAGTCAACTTCTCTGTCTCTGTTTGGTCCTAGTTTGGAACAAATAATGACTGCGTCAAATCGAAACCAAAGTTCGATGGTGGCCGACAAAGTGTCGTGAAATTACGCGCATCACGTAAATCTACATTGGGGTGTTTGCGTACATCACATTTTTCGCAAATTGCACAAATCCTTTTTTTTTTTTCTTTTTCACTCTTTAAAAATGTTTATTTCATCCGAAAAATCTCAATTTATCCTAGTTTTTTTTTAACTTACAAAAAAATTAACAAAAAAAGTGTTGGAATTTGTTCTCCCGTTTCCAATAGTCCGTCTGCAATCAGTTTTCCGCAAAAACCCTTATTTACCTAACTTTTCAGAATGTCGGACTCGTCGTCCTCTGACGGAGAAGATAATAATAAGTTTCTTCCAAACAAAAAGAAAGTTTTGACTAAAAGTAAGTGAACAGTTATACGAAAACTCCACATATTGAGATTTGTTCAGAAAAAGCTGCTTCTGAGGCGGTTGAAGACGCAGTCGAGGAAGTTCTAGAAGAAAAAACATTCGCAGAGTTGGGAGTTTCCCAGCCTCTCTGTGATGCTTGTCAACGCCTCGGATGGGAAAAGCCTTCGAAGATCCAACAAGCAGCATTACCACACGCTCTCGCTGGCAAGGATGTCATCGGACTTGCAGAGACAGGATCTGGAAAAACAGGAGCGTTTGCTATTCCTGTTCTTCAGTCATTGCTGGACCACCCGCAAGCTTTCTTCTGTCTCGTTCTGACACCAACCAGAGAGTTGGCCTTCCAAATCGGTCAACAGTTTGAAGCACTGGGCTCTGGAATCGGGCTGATTGTTGCTGTTATCGTTGGAGGAGTCGATATGGCCGCACAAGCGATGGCTCTCGCCAGAAGACCACACATCATTGTTGCCACTCCAGGACGTCTCGTCGATCATCTGGAGAACACGAAAGGATTCAACATGAAGGCTCTCAAGTTCCTCATCATGGACGAAGCCGATCGCATTCTCAACATGGACTTCGAAGTGGAACTTGACAAAATTCTGAAAGTGATTCCCCGCGAAAGAAGAACATATCTGTTCTCCGCAACCATGACGAAAAAAGTTTCGAAGCTGGAACGTGCTTCGTTGCGGGACCCAGCCAGAGTGTCCATCTCGACCCGCTACAAGACTGTCGACAACCTCAAGCAGCACTACATCTTCATCCCGAACAAGTACAAAGAGACGTATCTTGTGTATCTGCTCAACGAACACGCCGGAAACAGTGCGATCGTCTTCTGTGCGACGTGCGCAACTGCCATGCAAATTGCCGTGATGCTCCGTCAACTGGGAATGCAGGCGGTCCCTCTCCACGGTCAAATGAGTCAGGTGAGTGGGTTCGAACGCCGAAAGAACACTTCCGTTCGAACTTGTGATCATTGACCCATACACCACCCTCGCCTTCTTTTTCAGGAAAAGCGCCTCGGTTCGCTGAACAAATTCAAGAGCAAAGCTCGCGAGATCCTGGTGTGTACCGACGTGGCAGCCAGAGGACTCGACATCCCGCACGTCGACATGGTCATCAACTACGACATGCCCTCGCAGTCCAAGGATTACGTGCATAGAGTCGGAAGAACCGCTCGTGCCGGAAGAAGTGGTCTCGCTATCACTGTGGTCACTCAGTATGACGTGGAAGCTTATCAGAAAATTGAAGCGAATTTGGGTGAGAATATAGCAATCAATCATGTCAATCAACTGTTTCCATTGCAGGAAAGAAACTGGAAGAGTACAAATGTGTGGAGAACGAGGTTATGGTTCTGGTGGAGAGAACTCAAGAAGCAATGGAGAATGCAAAGACAGAGATGAAGGAGATCGACGAGAAGCGGAAATCTGGAAAGAAACGGCGGAACGACGACAGAGATACGGAAGAAAGTGGAGGAAAATTCAAGATGAGCATCAAGAACAAGGGAGCAGGAGGTGGAAAGAAGAAGAAAATGAAAAAGTAGAGTTGCTGAAGCCGTTGTTGATTTTTTGTTTTGTTGTCATTGTTATGTTTGAGTTTATTACAAAAATAAAAATCTCAGAATAAATTAAAGTGTAACACATATAGTTAAATATCTCCGGTAAAATGAGTTGGAACGAAACGAAAGAGACCCGCTCGGAGGCTTTTATTTACACGAATGTGAGGATCTTCATTGAGGATACTGCTGGTGGTGGTGGTACTGTCCGGCGGAAGGCGGGTTCCAGGCGTAGCCGGGGTGACCGACGCTTCCCGGGTTCACGCTGCCGGGGCCGACACTTCCAGGTCCGACGCTGCCCGGATTCAGAAGATGCTGTTGGTGACTGTTTGGGTTCATGACACTTCCTGGTCCGACGCTTCCCGGCATTCCGACGCTTCCCGACATTCCGACGCTTCCCGGCATTCCGACACTGCCTGGAGGTGGTCCGACACTTGACGGATTCATTTGCATCGAAGCTGAAAACAATGAAGGTTTTAGTGGGGATTTGTGGAGACAATTTTTAGTAAATAAATGCGAAGTGCTGTTGGTGCCAAGAATTTTTTTTTCAAGTTTCAGGACACTAGCTCATTTCTCACACGCGAGAATCTGCAGCTTTTTTGCAATGACCAGCGCCCGACTCTTGCGTGAATAAATAATAGTTGTCCTGAAACTTCAAAACCAGACGCTCGCCTTTTTCAATAACTCCGTGGCTCGTTTTTTCCCTACGAGCCAATTTTTCCTAACTACTGTTTCACTTACGAGGTCCGCCCATTTGCTGTCGATGCATTCCGTACTGATGCTGACTGCTCACCGACTGCGGTCCGAGCATAGATCCTGGCTGTTGCAGAACCGACGGTGGCTGCTGAAGTACTGATGAAGGTTGTTGAGGAGCAGAAGACCCGGGCGCAGCTATAGATCCTGGGGCAGCAACTGATCCAGGATTGGCGTACTGCGGTGCCAGTGTTGAAATGATCGGTTCATCACGATTCGCCATATTCCAGTCGCCAGATGAGAATTTGTCGACGGCGAGTCGAATGAGAATCCAAATGGCACATTCTCCGGTCGTCTTCGCTTCGGCGTTCACGTCGCCTATCATTTGCATGAAGGCTTCGTTGTCTTGGAGTGATTGTACTGTCACATAGTTACTGAAAAGAATCGAATGTCTTTGTTTCAAATGATGATACTTACTCTTTGATCTTATATATGAACCTCAGAATGCTGAACGTTTCCGACGTGCGACTCTGGCTGATGATGACCTTAAACCACACCTACATGCGTCGAACAACTTGTCTCTTCTCTTTTTTACTTACGTTCAGTATGATGTTGTAGTGCTGCTGATCAATCTTCGTAGCGGGGGCCAGCTTCTTGGTCGACGTGTTGTTGTAGGTCAGCGATAGTTGCAGGCAGCACGAGAGCGGCGAGGACTCCTGCAACACTTCCGTTAGATTCATTCCCTAATTGCTCCACTCTAGTACTGCAATTTCCCGGATGACTACGGCAAAGGCTCCTCGCATAATCCCTAAGATTAGTCACGAATGCGATTTCTGCGATAGTCCCTTTCCCCCGAAATAACTACGAATTCATTCGGTCCTCTCCATCTTCCTCTTTTTCTGCCTCGCGACTCCTGAGCTTTTCTTTCTATTCATCATCGACGACGACCGCCGAAATTTGCAAACAGAAAACAATCGAATTTCCCGTTTCCCAGTTATGTCGTGTATTCTATTCAGATGCTTTCTTCAAAAATCACACATCGACGTCCTTACCCCAAGTTTCGCAGAATTGTGCTTTGAACACCCGACTCCCCCTCTCTGCATTTTTTGTCTCGGTCCGCCCGCCCAGCACGTCTTCCGAAATTCCCCCGTAGCCGTCACGTCATCCTGAGTCACTTGAGATTCTTTCCTTCCCACCGCTGAGAAAAGTCACAAGATCACGCTACCCGATGCATTATATCTCACAGATTATTTTTAAAAAGAAAGGGAAAAGTGTTCTGCAGCAACCAAAACGGAGATGTCAGAGCTGACCCTTGTATTAAGTTTGTCTTTCATTTCACTCGCAAAATTGTTCCGAACCCAGTTACTAGTGAATGCCTTTTTGGGGAACGATAATGGTTCAGGAGTGTCAGTCATTTCTACGGTAGAAGATATGAAACGTAATCAGTGAGTCTCATCAGTTCTTGGGTATCTAAAAATTCAACTGTTATCTTCCGTGTGAGCCGGATCTAATCGTAAAGCCAGACAGGACCCTGAACATGTTATTTGGTTTCAAAAGAACACGCTGTGTTTCCGGAGATTATCCCTTCCAGTCATTCGGCTCAATCCCCCTAGAGCTGTACTGATCCTTCCTCTCTCAAGTACCTCTGGCTTTCAAAATTTTGTCTTCGAGGAATGGCTTCGTTCATGTTATATTGTCTTGACCTCATATTCTAAGTGCCATAAATATTTTTGAATGAAGTCTGTCTATTCTGGGACTAAGGGACTCCAACGGTTGTCCACTTCACCCCTCATCGCTCAAAATACACGTCATCATAAACACGAAGAGTTGACCGCCAGGGGCCTTTTCCCGATTTAGAACCGGCCAGTCCTCGTGACCAGATTTCTATATTATATTTCGCATTCTGGCCCGCATGCTGAATAAGAACTCGACGCTCTACCGTTCTGTTTTGTTGGTTTCAAAACGGGAGCAATGCTAATTTCTCTTGTTTTTTCTATAATTTCAAGTCTCTTGTTTTCGATGGCATTTCCGGTTTTCGAGAGGACCACGTCTGTCTATAGTAGTCACTGCGAAGAAATTCGGCACGAGAAGAAGAATAAGGAAAAATTGGTGTCACTCGAGAAATTCATTCCTTTTTGGTGTCGTTGTAGGCGTCAATAGGCACCCATCCGTGAACAATTTCTCCTATTCCTCCCGAATTCCAGCCCGCCCCTTTTCACGAGCGTCGTAAATACTTCATTATTTCTTGGCATCCAATCCAGCACCACCACTTCAGAAAATGCCTTCGTCACGATCGGTCCTCTGCTCGATTCTGCTCATCGCCGTCGCACTTTGTGCAGTTTCCGCCGCTTACGCGCCGAGAGTGAGTGTCTTCTTCTTTTGGTGTTTGGTTTGTTTGGAGACCATAGGGGAGTTTGGGAAAAGAGCTGATGTCATTATATTTCAAGAGCATTAGCGAGATTAGTCTATCACCAACTTCAGGGTAACAGGAAAACTGAGAGCCGTGTCTACAATACACACTCAGCTAGACTTCTTTCAGAACATCCGCGGAGTCGGAGACGTCCCATCTATGTTCTTCTCGCCATTCCGAATGATGGGAAAGAGAAACCAGTTCTACGGTCTTTTCAAGTGAGATTGTCTCGTACTGACACGTTCCAATTTTTCAAATTTCCAGGAAAATCCGGAGCAACGAAGTGGTCGACTACTGACACCGTCTGCCCAGTCCCCGCTTTCTCCACCATGCTACTCACAGATTTCCCATGTTCCCACTCTTTTTTCTTTGAATAAACCGAAAACTCTGTTAGTCTCCTCACCAGTTGTGAACTCATCAGATTCGCGATGCTTTTCGTCGCTCCGAACGACGTCAAACGGGTCATCAGAATGTAGGACTGAAGAGCATATTCGTCTCCGCAGCGGAAAACAATCTGCAAATTGAAGATGTGAGAGCTCTTGAGGCATATCGAGAGTTGAGCACCTTCTCAAAGTACAACGACATCGTCTGCAAGTTCTCCGCGGTTGCCGCTTCGTTCGTGCCTTCGTCTGAAAATCAATGTTGACTTTTCGGAAGTGTTGCATAATTCTCACCGAAGTCAATACTGATCTTCAATGTCATCGCTTCTGGACACACGTAGATCTTGTAGTGCACCATGCTCATCGTGCCCACTCCCTCGCCATTCAGTTGGGTCGCTTTGAACTTTATGTAGTCCGGCTTTGCGTCGACAACAGTAACAAATCCGGGGAACAAAGTGTTCGGAGGGATCGGGTTGGCTCGGACAGACATCCGTTCGAGAGTGAGCAATGCCCGCTGCAAGTAGGACACCGAGCAGAGGTACTCGTCCAGCGGACAAGTCATGCGTCCTTCGACTTCCTTGAAATCGCAAGCAGTGATGATGGTATCGTGTGTCATCAGAACTGGCGTCGTGGATGCAACCATTCGTGGATCTGGCTCATCGTTTTTCTCGTCGACAGCGTCCAAGAACTGATCCGGTGTCCACATCGAAGGTCCAGCGGTCTGTGGATTGTCCGACTGCGGAATCGTCATCTCCTCTGTCAGTAACTTTGTCGTTTCGCTGAAATAAATAGGTTATTTTCAAACTACAGGGTCTTCAGCCACCTGTTGATATTCGCGAAGAACTGGAACAATCCAGCACATCTCGGTCTGTAGCGCGACACGTCCCGTACGGCGATATTCGTTCCCTCGAGCAGCTTGATCTCGAGAATCACATTGCCCTGCATTAACCGGATGGTCGTCTGATCGATCGCGTTCAGATGGTATTTCAGACGGAACGGAAAGTGTACTTCGGGACCAATCAACTGCGACAATGACTTCTGCGACTGGAAGCGGATGCGTCCGAAGTTGCCAATAGCTATGAGCGGCCGGATGGTCTGACAGAGGAAATGCATGATGTACACGAGATCATTCGACTCCTTCAGCTCGTCTCGCAACACTTGCGTCATCATCGAGTGTGGATTCCAGCGTGGCTTCCGATGCCAGTCAATCTCCGTCGAGTTGAATTCGCTGTGAGGCATTGTTTGTCCAAAATTCATCAGGAAATAGTCTTCCGGCACCGACCCGGGCGACTGCGATTTGACGTTGAACGCCAGAATCATGAGCATGTCGCGGTTCTCACCGTAGGAAACGACCAACTTGTGGAATGTGTAGGCTTCGATCTGAAATAAACGGTCATCGAAAGGGAGATGAACAGATGAACCAACGTTGCAGAACTGCTTGAAATACTGATCGTAGGCCAGTGAGAATTGATGGACGACTCTGTACATGTACAAGTATCTCATAAGTCGGTGAATTATTCCTTCGACAAGCTTCTCCGGGGCGACTCCTGGAAGCTGGCCGGCCACTTGATTGATCTCTTGCACCCATGTCGTGTCCTAAAAATGAAACATTTCTTAAAGTTATGATTCAGTTTCTGGAGGGGGTCAGTTGAACGTGGTGAGGTGAAGGAAGATGGCGATGGACAGGATGTTAGTGAGGGCAACATCGAACAGATATCATTCTTGTTAAGGTTTCCGGGAGAAGTTAATCAAGCAGGGTAAAGACATGCAGAACATTTACAACAATGCATGGTTAGTTGAAAGAAAAGAAGAGAGCATTCGATCATTCACTCGTCGGAAAACTAACCTTTCTGGAATACGCATTCTGAAATCAAAAAAGAATTGGGTTTCGGAGAGAAAAACGAAAAAAAAAACATGGGAAGCATTCAAAAGTTTTTAAAAAACGACGACAACAGTACGACACCGAGACTCGGGCGGTCAATAATTAGGGGAATCGGAAGTAAAAATCAGTAAAATCAGCTATTTAGAAGGCATAACTAGTAGATTAGAAAGAGAGACAAGAGGGTGAGCGATTCACGTACCTTTTCCCCGTCACGTCGATGCGGAAGACCGTGCGGAACGTCGCGGACTAGCGGTATGTTCTCAAAGCACATTTCGAATTGGAACGTGTAACGAGAGCGATTGTCGAGACGGAGACAGCTCCGCACGCAGCACTTGAAAAACTCGGCGACGTCGAACGGAACCACTGATTTGACGCTGAATTTGTGATCGTTGGTTGAGTGTGAAAGAGTGAAACTGACTCGGTAATATGCAGAGCCAGTCCTCCCGGCACGTGTGTGTCGTCTCTTTTCAAATTCACCCCGACTCCCTTCTTCTGCAATTCTCCAGCCAGGAACATGTACGTGATTCGATCTTCGACCGTAGCCACTGCAAACGCGAGACTCTGTTCCCTCGATCCCTCAGCCAGAGCTTCTCCGTTGAATTTCATTGTTCCCTGGTCTATTGCGTCTCGAACTGGTCTCCTGTACAGATCTTCTTCCTGAAACTTGTTTCTGGTGTTATGGTGTACAAATAGGACATGCTTACATTGTCCAGCGGAATGAGTTGTACTTTGTTTTCATCGCACTCGAGTAGCTGAAGCTTTGTCGTCACAATATCTACCTCGTGCGGTACAAAAGAAACAAGAAGGTAGTACATCTCGGATCGGAGATACTGGAGGATGATCCGTTGATTCGGTGACTCCGCCAGTACTTCCTTAACGTTAGGAGGCATCTCGGCTTGCTTGACTTCTCGCACCGGAAGAGCCTTCATGGAACGACGGTATCTCTCTATCACCATCGCCACTCTCAGCTTTTTCAGGAACATTCTGATGGTTTCTGCTGAGCAGTTACTGCTGTAGAGAGCCTTTCCGAATGCTATCACGTCTTCGTGTTCGGGATCTTAATTGAATAGTTTCTATATTTGTCAGGATGTTGGGAGAACTCACCAAGCATGTTGATGTTGCACAGAACCTTTCCGCAGAAAGAGTTTACAGAGACAATCAACAGTTCCTCAACTGATGTGCTATCGGGGAGCAGAGCCAAAGAAAGCGATGGGACTGAGATACCGCCCATCGTGACCTCTAACAACGGCTCTGCAGCTTCGATAATCCTTCTCAGTCGCATCAACCGCTCCTTGCACCGAACAACGTACGTTTCCGAGAGCAACCTGTCCATCGACAGCATTCCAGCATCACAGTTCAGTTTTCCGAGTTGCGGGGCATGTGGGAAGTGACGAACTTTGAGGCCGCCCAACTTGTCTTCCTTGTCTTCATACACTTGCACTCGGTACTGCGCATCGTACTTAACCTGTCCAACAGTCAGCTTCTTGCTTTTCGATCGTTTCACCCAGTAGCCAACAACGAGGGAACGTTCCTTCATGTCGTACGTTTCGATTGTTATATTTTCTCGAAGACGACCGGCTGCGAGACGGGATGTTTGGCAGAAAAGCACGTCCAGTTGGAGGGAAACACAGAAGCTGTGCAGAAATGCGAATGCCTCCTTAATCGGATTCAGAGCCACGTTCATTCGCGACTGCAAGACTCCATGAAGCTGATTCAGCTGTAGAGGATGTACGAGTGGCAATCCCATTCCGAGTTCGTAGTCTTCCACGAGAATCTTGATGTTCAACAATGTCCATCTAATCATTTCGGTTTCACCCAGCAAGGTTATCTTTATCTCGAACTCTCCTGGAACCAACAAAGTCGCAATTCCATTGCTAATGTGTATTTCCTTAATGTTTGGAGGTATGCCAGATGACAGACGCGAGAGCCGGCACTCGATGAGCTGATTTAGACGGGCGGTCACATTCTTCTGTTCCCTTGCAGTGATTTTCGCTTGTGGAATGAATGCTTCTTTAATTTTCGATGGCATCCGGTTGTAGGTTCCCAAAACAAGAACATCTATGGCAGGAGCAATGTGATACTCAGGGAGACGGGCCAGTTCTAAGTCTCCTCGTGTCATTGCTACTAACCGATCAGCGGTATCAATGAAGTATTGTGATTGGAGATCGAGAAGGTAGTCGATTGACTGGAAACTTTTCATTGGGTATTGTCTGATTTCAGACAACTCACATAGCAAACATCCATTCGTTTCGAGACCCGTATCCACTTGACTAGAGCAACAAGTTTGACGAACTGACTTCGAGTGGCATGGGCAAAATGGACGAGGGAAGTCTTCCGTTCCTGCTCTCCTTGGTCATTCGACTTTCGCTGCATCAGCTCGGCCAGAACTGTGATTTCGTGGTAGACGTGTTGGATGGAAAATTCGAGAAGGACACTCAAAGGAATCGTGGGCGGACCGCAATTCGGAGGAACTTCGGGCAGCGGATTTGGAGTAGCTTCTGAATCTGGTTTGTGTGAGAAACGAAAATTGTCGGCAGGAAAACTTACCATCGTCACTTTCCGAAGAGTGAATAGACTTTATGTCCATTTCCGACACTCGCACTGTTTGCTCCTGAGAAGAAGGCACATCTCGTTCGGAAAATTCAGATGACTCGTCGAGCGAGAGAGCAGAGCCGGACGGGGCTGGTGATGAGGACGTCGGAGCTCCAGCGGCCGGAGAGTCTGCCGCGAGAGCGGCTCTGAGCTGAGACGACAGTTTTGCTGCAAAAACAACTGTGAGAAACACTAAAAAACGCTTAATTGGGAAATAACGGAAGATTCTGAACAATACTCTGTGACGAGTAGACGTTTCGAGATTGTATTTACTTAAACTGTAAGCCTGAAGTTCTTGTCAACAAACTTGTGAGTTTTTTTGAGCTCTAACGTTGTTTTTCCAAAAGATTTTCTCTCGAATTTTCACTGAAAAGTGAAAACTGTAAAACTTGTTCAAAAACTTATTTTTTTAACCCAATTTCTAGGCCATATCTGCAGAGAAAACTAGGCCACGCGCAAGGGCAGACCGCACACCGAAGTACACGACATATCCGAATTTAGGCGCCAAAGTAAAACTAGTCGTGGCGATAAGTTTTCCCTTATTTCAAAGCGTTTCTGCGTTTTCGTTTGTGTTTCATGTTAATTTTTGAGTAGAACTAAAAGCAGTACACCTAGATACTCAGATATTTCCCGTTTTAATCGTTTTTACGAGCTTTGCGCCTTGGCACCAAACAAATTTGAAACTTTGCTTTGCATCGCCACGTGAAACTTTGTTTAACGACAGATTTTTCAGTGTTGCGAAGTATAATAAGCGCTGTCAAGATGGATGTGACCGTCTTGTCCCGCGAAGAGGACGTTTCGAGAGATGAAATAATCGAACCGATGATCAAGAGCGCGATAGTCGCGTTGAAGTTGGGGATGTATGAAGATGGAATGGCCCGTTTTGAAGAAATCTTAGAATGCGGCACCTCAAATTTCAAACTTCTTGGCACAATCTACATGTGGTACGGCAGAGTTTGCAGAAAGCTGAAGCACCACGAGCGGTCCCTCGACTTCTTCGAACACGAACTCAACATCTATAAGTAAGCGGCATAAGGTCTATCAGCCTTACTTGATGATTACAGACTTACTTCTGACATTGCGGCAGCTTATGATGCTTCTCGTCGAATTGCAGAGTTATCACTGAAACTCGGTAAATTCTCAAAAGCGAAGCGCACTGCTGAAGAGTTCCTCGAATACACAACTAACAAAAAAGGCGACAGCTTTGTTCAGAAAACCAGAATTCTTCTCGCTTCGGTTTGTCTGGAAGGGTTCCAGCAGAATCTGGAGCAGTGTCGCGACGAAAAGCAGAAGCTGCTGACAATCAGCAGTACCCAGCTCGAAGAAGCGAAACTTCTTAGCGGAGATGCATCGGATATCACGATAATGATGCTGGAAGCGAAGCTGGCAGCAATGTCGGGAAGACCAGAGGAATCCCGGGAAGCGTATCAAAAGTGCATCGATTTCTGTATCAAGTCCAAGAACTTCTCGGCCGTGCACCGAGCATACTATGAAATGGCGACTTTCGCTGGACGGAACTTCCTCTTGTGCATTATTCACGACCTCA
Organism: Caenorhabditis becei; assembly: GCA_900536315.3. Taxonomy (NCBI): domain Eukaryota; kingdom Metazoa; phylum Nematoda; class Chromadorea; order Rhabditida; family Rhabditidae; genus Caenorhabditis; species Caenorhabditis becei. Next base: position 517,460 of record LR539541.1, read on the forward strand.
GGTAAAATATAAAAAGTTTTGGGAAATAGCTAAGTATATTTTGCAGAAGTGCACTGATATACGCCACAAAGTACGGGACAGAACAAGTTGTTGGCAGTTACAAAATTGAATTGGCAAAGAAGTTGCTGTTGTATGGAAGTGCGCACGAAGCCTACATTCTTGCGTCTGAGACTCTTGCGATCGCTAGAAAACAGAATTCAAACAGCTCGACAGTCCAGGCACTCCTGGTCATTTCGCAATGTCTAATCACACTCGGAGAGAACAGACAAGCAGCATATTTCCTGGTTGCCGGAAGTATCATGGCAGTGAAACAGGAGAAATCTCGAACTGAAAATGACGAAACGGACAAAGAGAATCAGCAGAGCGAGAAAAAGCAGCAGCAAAAGAAAGACTGTGGTTATTGGACCAACTGTGGCCTCGAGGAGTTCTACACGAAAATTGATCCACTGATGACAGCAGTTGCCTCCGAACAATCTAATTCTGACGGCTCAGAGCACAAAGAGAATGTGCAGCTCGCAGTGGATGGATCCGTAGACGATGTTCCCGACGAGTTGGCTGCCAAGTTCGTCGTAAAGCTGGAGCACACCACGACTCTGGAGACATGGCGAATCGCTGTAACTGACGTCATCGGAGTTGCCAAGCAGAGAATGGCAGAAAAGAAGAAGAAAGATGACGAGGAGCCACTCGACTTCATGGATCTGATTGCCAAAATGAACAATCGTATGGACGATCAGCGAACAGAGTTGCCGGCGGCCATGTTCAACAGACGTGAGTGAAATGAGCCTTTTTTGCAGTAGTAAATGTATGCTTCCAGCTCGTCCCTTGTCTTCGGCATCCAGCAGAAAAACTATCAAAAGCCACAGAATCCTGCCTGGACTGCGAGCCAACTTCGCAAGATTGCCGTGAGTTTCTATTATTGTTCAGTGGTTTCCAAATAATGCGCTTACAGTGACATGATTGACCGTCATACTCTGAACAAACTGATGAAAAGATCGAAGAAAAGCAAAGTGTCGCTGCACTCGAACTCGACACAAGGAGATGATACTCGAAGCGACGTGACCATAGACGACTCGATTCTGACAACTTCGAAATAAGAAAAAAGAATGAAGACTCAGCGTTTTATGAAAAATATTTTTCAACTGTTAAATAATACTTTCAATCACAAAACATGTGAAGTAAATATTCGGTTCTTTTTCCATTCTCCATTTCGAACCTCATTGTCCGTAAGACTACACTTGTCTGCTATCTTGTTGTAATTTGTGACCTCTGTATTGTTGTTTACCAGTACATATTCACTTTTTACTTCCCCCACGTGGCCTTGACGTCATTCAAGCGGCTCCTGAATGACCTCGAAAACCGGCGAAACCTCGGAAGGAGCAGAGACGCAGAGGGCGCCAGACGGCGAGTGACCGCCAGAACGAGCGCCATCCGCCCGTCATCCTCTCTTCTCCTGGCTCAATCCGCGTTTTCTATTTTTTGCATATCTAGTTAATAACAGGAACATGGGTGGCCGGCCAGTAGCTGTTCAAACACGGAGCTGACCCTCTTGTAAACAACACAAGAGCCCCTGCCCAAACCTTTTATATCAGTGCTTGCTGCCACAAGCCACGAAGTGTAAAGTGCAGTGCGCCAAGAAATGATATCGGGTTACCCGCTCTTTTTCTTGCCTTTGTACTCGCCGTTTGATTTGATTTCGTCAAACAGTTTTGTGAAACTGTACTTTTGGTGAATGTATCGTTCTTATACTGATATACAGGAAGTGTGTACGATACGAACAAAAAACGTTTCTAAAAACTAGGGCCGACAACCGTGGTTATATAAGTTCCGGGAATTCACAGATCATTCGCTAACGCTCCGAGGTTCCCCATCTTGGTAGATCTCGTAAGTTTTGACACCCCCCGCGATATTTCGAATGTTCTCTCTCTCGCCCCTCTCCTCCTCTTTCTCCCCTCCCAACATAAGATTTGGTCAGTTCCGATGACTTTCCTTATCAGTTCTTACCACCAAGAAGTGTACCTAAGCGGACAGATTACACGAGCCCCTGTTTTGAAGGGTCACAAACACGTGATCTACGTGTAGATGGGGCGGTACTTGTGCTTTCAGCTCAGCGCATGAAAGACACTTGACTCGCTGCGATGCTCCGTGTTCTGTCCGCCCTGCCAATCTCGCGTATCGCAATCATCTAATTGCTCGTACTCTCTAGTACTTGGCCCTCTTGTTCCGACCCGTCTTCTGCCCACTTTCCTTTAATTAAAGTATTTTCGTACTCCTATCAGCATCATGTTGCATCACTTCTGCGCGGCTCCACTCAAACAGCCCCTCCTCCTCTTTCCTCCCTCCCACTGCATTTTCCATTTTGCGTTGTTCTGTTTTTTGTTCTGTTCTTATTTTCCGAGCCGCTATCCTACTCCGATCGACGTCATCTTCGTATTCTTCTCCGGTTTATGTTTGCGTGCTCCCACCCGAATTTCAATTACCTCTAGGACCCATGAGAGCCCTTGACTGCTCCTCTTCCCACACTCCGCGCTATCTTGTCGTATCGTTGACTCTAAGCTCTAATCAGTGATCATAACACCTACGTTATCATTGTATTTCGTTATTTTCAGGTTGTCAGACCAACTTACGCGGAACAAAGGGAGCAACCAGCAATTATGGACGCCAACCCGAAGCCTCGTGAGTGGTGTTTTGCTCGTTTGAAGTAGCTAAAAGGTCTTATTACGTGGGTGGAGACAGAATGACACGATCATTATCTATGCTTTGGGAACTAACAGAATATTTATGATAGAAAAAACGAATTTTTGAAAATTTGTGCTGAACTGTTCTGATAGAACGCTCTTGGACGATTAATTGAAAGTTCATTTAGTTTTGATAGTTTATGTTCTTTGTTGAAAGACACATTAATCGTTTGATCACATCAAACCGATTCAACGAATCAGTTTGCAGACAGACGATTCTTGATTAATGACATCGACCTACAGAAGTGTGTAATATGAAAAAAGTTCATCGAGAAGATGAAAAGAGATAGACGAGATAGAGAACGTCGTTTGCAGGATTGGTGCCTTCGACGCGCTTCGCGCTCTCGTTTGTCATGTTTTTCGGATGCCTTGTCACCTACATGATGCGTACGAATATGTCGTTCGCCGTCGTTTGTATGGTCTCGGAAACCAAAGTGGACACGGGATTGATGGTGGATCGGTGCGGAAGGGAAATCACTCCGGCTGGGAATAGCTCGGTACCGTGATGCAATGAGATGAAGAATAACAACTCTGACTTTCAGGTTATCGGAGAGTTTGACTGGGACAAGAAAACATCCGGAATGATTCTTTCCTCTTTCTTCTACGGATACATCGGAAGTCAAATCCTCGGTGGTTACTTGGCGTCCCGTTACGGAGGAAAACGTGTCGTCTTCGTCACTATTCTCGGATCCGCCCTGCTGACTCTTCTCAACCCGGTCGCTGCTCGTACCTCGGAATACGCCTTGGCCGGTATCCGTGCTGCCATCGGATTCTTGCAAGGTGCCACTTTCCCGGCCATGCACACCATGTGGTCCGTCTGGGGACCCCCTCTCGAACTCTCTGTTCTCACCGGAGTCACCTACGCAGGTGCTCAGATCGGAAACGTCATTGTGCTGCCGCTCTCGGGTTTCTTGTGCCAGTACGGATTCGATGGTGGCTGGCCGTCCATCTTCTACATCATCGGTGCCTTCGGAGTGCTCTGGTGCGGAGCCTGGTGGTACGTCAGTTCTGACAAGCCAGCGACCCATCCAAGGATCTCCGCCGAGGAAAAGCAATACATCGTCACGTCAGTTGAAGCTGCTATGGGCAAGGATACCGGAAAGGTTCCACCGACTCCGTGGTTTAAGATCCTGACTTCGGGACCCGTCTGGGCTTGCTGGATCGGTCACTTTGCCGGAGACTGGGGAGCATACACTATGCTCGTTTCGCTGCCATCCTTCCTGAAAGACGTGCTCGGTCTCGATCTCTCTTCGGTAAGAAGAAATAACAGAATAAAAGATTTCGTAAATTTGTTTCCAGCTTGGTATCATCGCGTCCATCCCATACATCGCATACTTCGCCGCCATCAACATTGGTGGAATCTTGGCTGACTTCGTCCGTTCCAAAGGAATCCTCTCCACTCTGAACACCAGGAGAGTCGCCATGCTCGTTGCTCTCGTCGGCCAAGGAACCTTCCTTCTTCTCGCCGGGTACTGCGAATGTGGACAAGATGTAAAATGTAGCTTCATAAACTTTTTTCATTTTAGCATTTTCAGGCTCTTGTCATCTTCTATGTCACTTGCGGAATGGCCATCTCAGGTCTGCAGTACGCTGGATTCGTCGTCAACTACCTCGAAATCGCTCCACCTTTCTCTGGAACTGTCATGGGAACCGGTAACACTCTCTCAGCTCTCGCCGGAATCCTTTCGCCAGCATTGACCAGTATCCTGGCACCTCAAGTATTTTTCATCTTCTCAGCAACTGTCCTATTGACATTTTTCAGGGTACTCAAGACGAATGGCAAAAAGTTTTGTGGATAACGTTCTCGATCCTGTCCTTCGGAGGAGTCATGTTCGCCGTGTTCGCATCTGGAGAAGTTCAGCCATGGGCCAAATTGACAGCCGAAGAGGGACACGAGTTGGCTCCGTTGAGAGAAGGAGAGAAGGTCGAGCTGGCAGTCGCCTAGAACCCAATCTCCAATTATCATGTTCCACTACCATCTGTTTTCTCTCTCATTGTACCCAAACACTGTTGTATCCCCGTTCAAACTCCCTACTCTTGTCCAGATTGAACACATCGAGCTTTATGATTTTCCTGCGCCAACCATTCGAAGATTTCACTTTTGCAGTTAATCAACTGAACTCCTAATCTAATTTCATCGTTTTAACCCAAGCAAACATCGTCTCCAAAATTATATATTTTTGAAGTTCACATATTTATAGAAAAGAAAAATAAACACGTTCTCAAGAGAAGTAATCATCGATCATGGCAGCTGAGGAGATGGGCTTTCGAGAACTTTTTGGCGTTTTTCTCGGAGTGCATCACACAAACCATATCTGAAATCACGGAAGTTTTAGGGTTTCCCGTTTTCCGGTGTGTACCTTGAGAAGAGACTTTCTTCTCGAGACACGAAGAGTTGACTCTTCCCTTCTGCAGCGAAATGGCCATGCTGCGCATCTTGTCCGGGAACAACTGCGAGTATTCGTAGTGCTCTTTCTTGCAATCAATAATCGGAATCCAGCGGAAGACGTAACGGAATCCGATGCGGAATCTGAAGAGACTTCTTGTTGGATCGGAATGACCTATATCTGAGTACCTCTCGTTAGCAAAGCAGTAGATGATCGGATTGTAAGCACAACTCGACATGGCGATCCAGTAAATGAACAGGTAGGCGTACTTGCCGTGGGCCGGATCGAAGAATTCCTCGAGGGCAAATGCATGATAGATGTGATAGGGCAGCCAGCAAACGACGAAGGCGACGACCATCAGGAACAGCATTTTGACGGCCTGAAGGAGTCGAATTTGGACTGAAACGGGGAGGATCCGTTTACCTTGCTCTTGGCTCGGGTGTGGTTGTTCTTGAGACTGCTGTCGGTTGCTTCGTTCGTTGCTCGGAACGCAACAGCGATTCGGGTGAATGTGGAACCGAGGATGATGATCGGAAGGGCGTATTGGATACCGAACAGAACTTTCTCGAAGCTAAAGATCTCTAGTTGGAGTTCGCTCCAGAATGTTATAGACTCACAAAGTGTTCACAGGGGCTGAGCAGACATGTGTTTTCGAGACGGTGGAGGTGGTAACATCATATGTGTAGAAAGAGTTTACCTGTAGATCGGGGATGGATGCTGACTTGTTTCTGAGACTTACGGAGGCGGCGACTGCGAACGGAAGGGCGGTGACAGTGGAGACAACCCAGATGATTATTATGGCGATGACAGATCTCTTCCGGGAGAGAGGGCGCTTCTGGAGGGGATTCACGACGGCCTGGCATCTGTCCCAACTCAGAGCCATCATGGAGCAAACGGATACGGTCGTGGGGGCAATTCCGAAGAAAGAGGTCAGGGTGCAGAGGTCTCCGTACCACCAGTCGTAGTACAAGTTGTAGGTCCATGAGGTTCCGACGTTGAAGAGAGCGATTAGAAGATCGGCGAAAGCCATGTTGAACAGGAAGTAATTGAAGCCGTAGTGCATGACTTTGTGTTTGTAGATGATCCACATAACGACAGAGTTTCCGATGATTGCCGTGGCCATCAAAAGGACGAACGAGATGGCGACGAACACTTGAGTTGCTCTGAAAGATGCGCATTCAACGAACTGAACTGTGGTGTCGTCGGGTCAACGAGAGAACGCAAAGTGTCTGTGAGCCGGACTTATATTGGAATTTCCTGTTTTCCAGACACGAAAACTTTTGATATTCGCACTCACATTCCTTCCTTATAACTCGGAGCGCAGTAGAAAATGCCATGAAGTTCAGTCGGCAGAGTCAGATTCTCAGCGTTCTTGCACGCACGTTCACCAAGTTGAACTAGGAATTCGTGGTTCATTGTTCCTGAAAAAGAGATTCTGAATTAGGAGAAAAGTGGATGAGAAGCGAAGTAAAACAAAAGGAAACAGAGTTGGCGCATGACGAGGGACAGGTCAAAGAGAGGATTTATGAGTGATATTTCCAGGAAATTGAGTTTGGGACTAAGCCGGAGATCGAAATAGAAGAGACGAAGAGAGAAAGGAAACAATTGTTTCGATTCGAAACTAATCTGGGAGATCTCACATATTCTACGGTTTTCCACGTATCAAAGCTCAAACTTCGGAAGACGTGAAAGAAGTTTGCAGTGGTGCGAATATTCATAATAGAGCAGCGGAAGGAAGCCGCCGGGTTTTTGGTGTCTTTTTCGTTTCGAAAGGCGCTTCTCCGGGTGTGCTCACCCCGGGTTCAAGCGACGAATAATTCAAAAACGAAAAGCGAATTTGGAATTCTGTGTTCTTCGAAGGAATACCAAGAAGGCGTCAGGCAGTGACGAAGACGTCGAATCTGGCGAGACGTCGATTCTCTTCTTTCCGGAATGGCTGTGGGAAATGGGAATAACAAACGAGGAGACAATGACTGTAGTTTAGTTTTCGACAATTTCCGAAACCTGGCACCAAAACATGGAACCGATTGGAAAATGTTTGGATAGGAAGGGGCTGGTTACTGTAGGAAGCTCTATGCTTCAACTGTTGACGAGAACCTAGGGGTCTACTGTTCTGTTAGTTCTGATTCTGATGGTTCTGTCGAAACGGACTTGCAAGATTTTGCATCGAAACACAACTTTGAGAACATGAACTGATGAGGTTCAGCTGCAACTGACAGTGATTTCGTAATGAGGCGAGATGAAAAGAAGATGAACGAAACGAGGAACTGAAACTCGACGACTACTCAAATGAAACGTTTGAAGGAGAGATATTCGAGTATCGAGTGAAAAGAAGAGTGACGTCATCGGTGAGAAATGTGAAGAATCTTCTCTTTTAATTCAATGGATTTGGAGAGGGGCGGGGCCGTGTCCTTTCCGCTTCCGGAGGCGCTTATTTAGGTTCGTCTCGATCTTCGGCCTGACTGAAAAACGACCTAAAAAGATCGGATTTCAGCCGAGGGAAGGGGGCGGAGTCGGGGCAACCTAGAAATGAGGAAGAAGCTGTGTCCTCATCATTATTGGCCCATTTATCTGTGGAGGCGATGGATAACGAAAACAAGAAAAGAAGGAAAAGAGAAACGAAGGAAGAAGACGAGCAATTGAAGATGATGTTGCGGAGCGGAGAATGGAATTGAAACAAACGGGACGCAGGTGGAGGAACCATCAAAACAGGGGCAATGAACAGCTACAAAGTACTGGATGTGCACGGAGAAGCAAGTGATTTGTTGACGAGACGGAACAACGACAACTTCACACTTGTCTTCACAATGACGGACGACACAATGGGGACTTCTCGTCCGAAAACATCGGTGGCTCGACGTCTTTTTTGATTCTCGACTTGTGGCGAAGAAGAAAAAGAAGAAGTGAACAGAGAACGAAATACGAGACAAGGATGCTACTCGGAATTCATCCCGAAGATGTTCATTGTCAGTGAGTTTGTTTTGGCAATTGGGCGGGAAAGGTCGAACAGATTCCAATTGGCTCGGTACAGCTACGAACAACATTGTGTTTTGTTCAGCCGAAGGAACACACTCGATTACAAATTGACCAGAATTCACAAAAGTACGTGGAGAAGATCCGTCTAGCTGAACATCCCCTCGCAACTCAGAGAAAGTCCCGAATAGATTTCGAATCGTCCGATTCTCTTCGTCTGATGATCCGTGATCAAACATCTGCGTAGGAGCTTCTACAATGTCAGTAACAACCAGTCTGACTCTGCAGAATTCGCTCCTTCTGAACCCGGAACCTTGCGACTATCATCGAAATATTGGCACATCCACATTAGAATGCAATAATCGAGGGGCGATTCAGAATTCCAGCTTCTGAAAGCCGACGGTGACACTGCGAGGGATTCCCTTTGGAGCGTGCAAATTTGCATTTTTATGAGCAAATTGGAGTGTCGGTGACAGGACAGATAAAATGGATAAAAAGGGTGGAACCATTGAAAACAAAAAGACCGGAAAGAGAGGAGACGCCTTGGATTCTCGAATGTTCTTCGCAACGAATAATTGAGGGATTCCGGGAAGGCGAAGCATCGGAGAACCAGGAATAGGTCCGACGAGCATCTCGGACCAAACTTCAACGGAAGAGGTGTTTGTGTGGGTGAGCAACTCTAGATCAATTAGCTCCGTGAGCTCAGTGCGATTTCTATGGCCTCAGGCGGTCCAATTAGATCTCTCGTGTGGCACGGCAAGTGTACTTGAAACGGAGAGAGAGAGAAAAGGATGAGAAGTTTCAGAAGTTGATCCCGGAAAGGATCGGAGAGTAGCAATTGTTGGGGAGAAGTAGCCGAGCCGCGACGGCGACTGATAAGCCCGGGGCTGGTCGGCTAGAAAACGGAACATGACAACAAGAAAACTAATCAGGAGACATGTCAGATTTGTGACTAAAACTGAAAATGAAAAAAAATGAAAAGAAAGAAAAAACAGAAAACGAATACATGCTTGAAGCCAAAAACAAAGAGAAATTGTACATAAATCAAACATGACAGACAAGGGACAGGACCATGCTCGGAAGGATGGAATTGGAAGGCATTTGGGGGGAAAACACGGTGATAATGTCAAAAAGTGACAGGGAAACGGATGCGAAAACAGCGTGGAAAGGCAGAAAAGGGGGCGGGGCCTATTGTAATGGGACTCTCTTTCAAGGAATGGAAGAAGAATTAGGAAGATCTCATTCTTTTGAGTTCTCTGTAGTTCCAGAAGCTTGAAATGTAGTTTTGAGCTGCATCCTTGCAGTCTCAGTTCATGTGGAGTTTGGCAAAAAACTGGCAGCCACGAGGTCAACGAGTGATGTGACAAGTGGAAGGTTCCGCAGAGGAAACGGGAAGCGACTGCCACTCAAGTTGAGAGAAATCGGCGATAGTACAAGCCGTAAAAGAGCCCGCCTCGAGCTCATTTCAGCGATTGGAAGACATCCGAAGGACTCGGTAGAGTGGTTTTGCGATCATAGTGCACTACTTCGAATCGTGATTCACTCGACGAGTCAACCGGAAGAAGCGGCACGAAAAACAAGAATCCGAGGAGAAGAAGCTGAGCACACTAATGCAATTCTCACAGGCAGAGGAGGGCTATTAGGGAAATATGCGGACGGGAAATTAATTTTGATTTGTTACATATCATACACAAGTGTCTGTTTGTCGGCTGAGAGCGGAAACGAATTTGCAAGAACTGTGGGTCTTGCAACGAAGAGTACTGTAGCCGAGAGTGCATGAGACTCAGCTTTCGAATCGAAACTAAACAAGAGAAGAAGGAGGCAGTGGATACTCTTGTGTTTCGATCCTGGTCTGCAAGAATTTTCACACGGATGATTTAAAGCGGATCAGGACTTACGAGGGGGGTTTGATGTGTGATCAACAGAGCGGGTGCCACGTGGAGCGGAGGCAAAACAAGATGTCCTTCTACGGACCGAGATATGTTTTGACGGTGCATAAAGACAGCAGCAATATTTGTTTGCTTGTCCACAAATTGTTCGGAGAAAAAGGGAAGGTTTCTGATTTGTTACATTCTCGGTACCACCTACACAGCGGATCGGGTTGCAGAAACGGACAGAGGGAACATTTCGGACGCAAGCTTTTAGTGATTCGGCTTCAAATTCTCAAATGAATGGGTTTGGCATTTCGAGTCTAGTTGGATAGGATGTAAGATATTCCATTGATCCAGTTTAGACACACTTGTACACGTGGACAGACAAAGACATCCGATGCCGTTCGGGAGTGCATCGGCAAGACTAGGAGATGTGTTTTTCAGCCGATTATAGGCGCGAAGGGACCTCTAGAACCGGAACGGGACCTTGGTAAACAGACGCTATGAGCACTTGGATCCGTCGGAGGATCATGACGTCCGAGACGGCGGGCGGCGAATTCAATTATTCATACGTTATGATTATAATACAATTTGGGTCGGTCCGTTGGTGGCGCACGAATTCTTGATTCACCGGTGAGAAGGTGTCTGGTGAGTGTTTCAGATGAACAGGAAAAGGACACAAAGTCTCAATGACTTTGACTGGACTGAAAAGTACCTCCAAAACAAATTATAGAACATTCGAGAATCAAAAACCCCTGCATTGTGAACAGAGCAGCACCGGAAAATGGCACAATTTCAGCTCTGAAAGTTGTTGTGAAAACACAACCTTTGCTGGTTGTAGGCCACTCGGCGAAGAGCGGGAGCTGTAATTTGGACGGAAAGTGGACCGAAAAAGTTGGGAAAAGGGTAAGAAGATGTGTCGAAATTGGAAAGAGCGCATCAATTGTGACAGGAGCAGAAGATGTTTCAGAAGAGGTCGGAGACCAGAATAGAGCAGGTCGGACTGAGTCACGAGACCGTTTCAGACGACTTCTTTTCTTTTTCCGGTTGAGAAGATTGTGACGCAAGACGTGGCACGTCATTGTAGGAAAGAGCTCATAAAAAAGGTTTAGTCGGTTTCTAAAAGCGCAAGTTTGTCTCTTGCAAATCCGAGCCAATCACGTGGTTCTCCTTTTCGAAACATCGTTTCTCTGCACGCTTTAATCCGTCATTATTGCCCCAAAACACAGAAGATTCGCGAGAGAAACACGCTGGGAACGAAACTCTTTTTCGGAAAGAAGCTGGAGGTGCCGTGTCGTTTGACAAGTGTCGAGTTTTCGATCAAAATGACCAAAGATGATCCGAAGGAAACGGCGTAAAACGACGAAACGGAAAGCGAATTTCGAATGGATGCCGACTGCATAATGCGAAGTTTTTATGTGTAAACTCGAGTTTCAGTGACATCTTCATCCGTTCTTTGATGGGCCGAAAAGTGGTCGAGATGGGGGAAAAGAGGAGGAAGAACATGTTCAAATGGTCCGGAAAGATGGCAAAAAGATGATCGGATTGCTCTGGAAGAGTGGAAGTGGCAGGCCCGACGACAATGCACACAAACAAATAATTGGAAAACGAATCCGATGGAGTTGCGGATCACGTGGCTGAGAACATCAAACTACAATGTACGTCATCAGGTTCTGATTCCTTTTTCTGCACGAAATCTTCTCAGGAACCCTAGAAACTACCCGGAGCAAAGACCCAAAAGTTCACGTGCCGGAAGGCGGAACAAAGGACTGGGATGCTGGAGGGAATCAAGTTTACGGAGTGCTCACAATGGATGTGCAAAGCTGTTATCACATGGACACTTAGTTTTTAACCTTTTCAGTTAATCCTGGAGCAACCTGAACAGAAAGAGAGTTTGTTTTCAGGAGTATTCCAGTGACAACAAAAGAATTCAACTCTCAATCGCTGGAAGTATTGAACTACTGACCTGCTGGAAGCTCAAAAAATCACGGGGAAACGGCAAATTTGAGAAACTCAAACTTCTAAGAAACCAACGAATTCGAAGCGTCTTTCATCTTTGTGTCTATAATTAAGTGTAACCTCTAAAAATAGAAACTCTTCACAAGGAATCTCCTCACTTCCGGCCAATTGGCCTCTAATTAAAACAAACTCCAGAATACTTTGGATCGTGGAAGTGATGTTTGGCTGAACGAGTCACAGGTGTCTGGCCGGAAGGATGTCCCTTCCAGACTGCTCAGAGATTAACGCTCCGTCGTGTTTCGGGTAGAAGACGTCCACTCACCACGCTGTCCGAAAGTTCAATCTTTTCATATAAAGGACCGGAAAAAATAAATGAGCACATTTATTATTATTACTTCTTCCTTCTTCTTCTTCTTTTTCTTATTTCTATCCGTCTTTTTGTTTATTTGGACCCGAATGCGGTAATGCATAAGTTAGGGTCCCTAGTTTTTTGTGTGCAAGAAATTCCGTATGGGAAAATAAAACGGAAATAAGAAGATGAGGAGGAGGAGGGAACGGAATATTCCGAAGGGGAAACATTGAACAGTTGGACAGACAGGAGGATCTTAGGAAGTAGGAGATTAGAGAAAGCAAAGTTATAATCCTATTACCGAGTAATTGAGATGAGACACAACTTGAGTACAACATCATGAGCAGGTTACCTTCTTAAAAAGAGAACAGGTTCTCTTGTTTTCTTGCTGAAAGGCTCGCTTCTGTACGTCTTTGGCATACTGTAGGGAATGGTTTTCGATGTTTCCCAGAAACTTTGAATCCCTGATAACTCAGGCAAATCAACATGTGACAGCCAGTTTCGATGAACATGACGAGTAGTTTTGACATTTTCAGCTGTTGCAAACTTGAAAAAGGAGAATAATTCACAGAACAGAGGTTAATGCATTTGGAAAGTGATAACTAAGATCAGCACTGATCTTTCTCTGTTTTGTTGCTCACACCATTCTTTGGAGTTTTTGTGAACGGAGAATGTCCTGTTTCTGACAAACAAAAGTTGAAAACGAAACGTTTGGAAAACAAGAAAAACGCAATTTTCCATTGTCGTCGAGAAGAAATAAAAACGAGAGATGGCATTGGTCACTCAACCAAATCAAAGCTCGCCCACCGAGTTCAGCATCTTTTTTTCTTCACGGAAGACTGGCTACCGTATACGTTTTTAGACTGATATATATGTGTCATTCCAGCTAAATCGGGGTCATTTCGGGATGCTCCGATGAGCACGAAAAATCAAGAGATGACAATAGAATTTGGAATGAATGGGAGGTGGCGCCGCCGGGAAACTCTTTTTAGTTGGGCCACCAGGGGATCAAAGAAGAGAAGAACACGTGAGAAAAGAGAAGCGTTTTATTGGAGTTTACACTTTGGAAGGATCACGTAAAGAAGGTGATAATGGCGATAAGGAGGATGAGGAGGGTGGCCTGAAAGAGGAGAAGGTCGAGGAGGGAGCACGGGGAGCCAGCATGTTTTGGGACAAACAAACGGCACTGTTTGACATGATACTTGTGGGAGACACTTCACTGAACTTCAATCTTTCCCCGAGTACAACCCAATCCTTGATCAGCTAACCAGCAGTGTTTTGAATAATTATAATTTTTGACCAGTCAACCTTGAAATTGCTCATTAGACAGCTAGAGACGCAGACGCAAAAATATGTTTTCTTCATTCAAGAGTTTTTTAGTTTTTGTTCAATTAACACTGACAGAAACGGCTAACTGGTACTAAAGTTCTTCTAAAGTTGCTCAAATGTACAGGAAAAGTAACTGTGTGACTGTTGAAACTAGACATGGCCCTAATCGAGTAATCGGGGTTCCCCGGAACAAGTTGTCAGTGCTCTCCCCAGTGCTCCAGCTCCGTAACCAAATTCGAAGAATTAGAGGTAGTTGAGATTAAATGGAATCGAATGATACAGACAAAAAACAAGAGGGAAGGGTTCTATCTCTGGAAGCGGTTCGTGGCGAGAGCTTCTACCTTCTCGACGGTCGATCTGTTGCACGGGACCACTTCACTGATGACGTCGGCGAACTGGAAGTACGTGTCGGTGTCGTAGATGCACATCGTGCCGCCGCCACGGTGCAGTTGATGACTCTGAAAGGAAAGGAATTAGAATTAGAAGGAAGTGGGGAGAAACGGACCTGTCTATTGATATCTCCGATGCACACGTATGGAATTGGTGGCTGGGCGGGGTTCTCGTTGTATGCAACGACGAACTTGGAGTGATCTTCGTAGCTGGAGTAGTTGACTGCGAACGGAAGACGGATGTATTTGGCACTCATCGTCTGGAAGGAAGAGTTGGAATCAAAGCAAATGAAGAGAACCGCGAACCGATTGTTTCTTGTTCGGATCGCACACTGAGGGAAGGTTCACTTCGTCTCCGCTCTGATGGTTCCATGTCTCAACTTTGATCGAAGATTTCAGTTCGGGACCCACGAGGTCGTTGTATAAATCCTTTCCCCATTCTCCGGTTTTGGCGAAATGCTTGAAGTTCTGACCACCGAGAGATTTCAGAATCTTGATGGAAGTGAGTGGGGGACTCTGGAATAGACGTTGGATCTATGTTTTCCTCGGAGGAGCTCACTTTGTTGTACTCCTTATTTTGCAATTGGGTCAGGACTGGAATACTTTGAGCGAAGCTGTTGGGAAGGTTGAATTCATATGTGAATGTGTTGTAGTAAAAGAGTTGTTGAGCTGCAAGAAGATGCTCTGTGAGTGCTTCCGAACCTTAGAAACTCACCAATATCAGCAAGTGAATTGTAATTGAAAGAGATGCAGATTCCCATTTGTCCGTAATAATGTGCGTTCGAAGGGAATCGGAACTGGTCAACACTCGGGAACTTTGGAATACTGTGGATCAGCCAGAAGCCGGAGCTCGAATCGAACACAGTGACTCCCTTCGCGTGACCCGAATTGTTGCTCCAGATAGTGCTGTCCGGCCATTCGTCGTTGTACATGTAGGTGAAGGTCTGGAATGTTCTGATGCTTCTTGAAGAAGTTGGTTAACCTGTTACCGTTGTGTTATCAGAAGTGTAATACTGTTGCAGAGTGTAGTAGATAGCGTTGTTTTGAACATCCATACCCTGATCCATTAGCTTCTGGAAATTCCAGGTTTGTTTTACTTCTAAATCTACAAATACTCACCCAGTGTTTATTATTTACATCAAAGTACATGAAGCCAGTTCCATTGGAAATGGGTACGCTCTCCGGATGGTTGTAAAGATGGGGAAGTTTGTAGAACACGAACCTGAGCCCCTCTTATCAGAAAGAACTTTATTCGTTTCTTACCAGTCGACATTGTTTCCGTTGTTGTCCTTACACTGATACACCGCATTTGAGAACCCGAGAAGAGAGACGAAAACTAGTAGGATAAGTGGCTGATTCATCTGAAAAAATGTTGCAAACTAAACAAAAACCGAAAGGTGTTAAGGACGGAGGGCACTATTTATAGAGGTGTCAGAGACAAGACATAAGAAGATTATGATGCAGGATTTGAGGAGACTTTTGTCACTGTTTGGCCAGTTTGGACTGATCTGCTCTGATGGAATGCATGTACTTTTGCTCTCTTCGCGGAAAAAGTGAAAGTGAGAGTCACGTGCTGATTAGAGAGGGATGGGCTGCAAAGTAGACAGAAAACGAGCAGAATGTTCAGATGCGAATGACAATTCGAGCAGTTATATAGCAAGAGAAAGATAGCCAATGTCACCGCTGTTTGATCATCTTATCGCCGTCGAAGATAAGATCGGAGACCCCCAACAACATCTTCTCCTTTTTATCATTTCTCGGACAATGTGACCGGTGTCGTCATTAAACTGTGCTCCGCCGACGACCAAACAAGACTGATGTTTGCTGCAAAAAACACTGACCAACCGATGGTTTCGGCGGGGAAGAGTGACAAAATGACAACTTGGTGCACTGAATGAAACGGTCGAACTGGTCAAGGCAATTGATCCTGGATGACCTATAAACAAAAGTGCCTGGAATTGTTTTCTCCAGCTCGGAGATACTCAGCTATTCTGTCAATTGTGTCTCTAATGTCTCAGAGCTTCATTGTTCATCTTCCATAAATCGAATCGGTTCCTCCCTGTCCAAACATTCATAACAGAGTCGAACAGCTGGAAAAGCGTCATGCCCGCTCTCTGTTTTCACCTGGCCCCACTCGCCTACCGTAGGCAATAACCTGCCGAGAGAGACAATCAAGTAAAGCTTTTGGTTGGCCGGATAACGCGTCAGTGCCGGTTTATTAAGAAGCAAGCACGACAAGGAACATGATTCATATCGTGTATCACAAGACAATTATTCAGATGGAATGGGTGGTCGCCGGAAGGAAGAAACGAAGGGAAGGGGGTGAAGATCTACTTCTGGAGGTGGGGAATGTCTAGGAACGGAGCGGGAGGTGTTGTCATTTGCGGCCGAACCGGATGTAGTCGTAGGATGCCTTCTTGCTCGGAGCAGATCGTCCGAATCGCACAAAGTCGTAGTCTCGTTTCACTGAAAAATGGAGAAGTATATGAAATGTGTCAGAGTAAACACCTCAAATGAAACTGATTGGGACCGATTAGATTAGAAGCGATAGATCAGGAGTTTCGAGAGACGCAAAGACAACAAGATTCGAATTGGGGCATTTATTGAGTTCCCTGCGCGAGAAAAACGGGGGAAGAACTTGTCAGGGCGGTCTCAACTTTTCTTTCTGTTTTTCACGTCTCCAAATGGACAGCGGAACCATCTTCTCCCGTTTCGAAAAACTAATTACTCCCCCGACAAACTCACTTTTGAACTGCGGGGATGGTCTGGCGAGAAGATTGGCGAGGCGAGTGGACTCGAAGAGCTCCGGCGGGAGCACGAGGCCCAAGTCGGCGGGTCCAGCGGACTCTTCGATCGGAGCACACTCGGTCGAGCAGTCCTTTTTGGCGTCGGCGAGCAGAACGAGGAAGGCGACGAACAGGTAGACCATCGAGTTGTGGGACATTGCGAAGTGTCACGGCCACTGGAAAGGAACGAATGAATGGACGATTGTTATGCGGACGGATAAGGCGAATGCGATTTGGGACTACGGTAGAGAGGAAATTGGATTTGATTTGATAAAAATGATGGAGAAGACGGAAAACAGAAAGCGTCGACGTCAGGCTGATCGAGTCAGTCGTACTGTTGTTTGCCGGAATGACTCGTCGAGTCGAAGCAGTTTAGTCACTGCCCACCGCTGCCTTATATCACCTGAATCAGTCTTGTCAGCCCACTCCGAGACTCCGCCCCCTTCTTCAGGAATTTAATTGGATTCGTCGACGGCGTCTCTCGGTTGGCGCGCACACTCTCGTGACTCGGATCGACTATTTCGAGTTTGGGAGAAAGAGTCGGCACATAAATTTGGAAAACATGACGTGGTGATAAAAGGAAAAGTACAGTGACAGGTTTGATTTACGGTGGAGTGCACGTGCAAAAGAGATCCGTATCAGCCTTCCGAGGCTAAAAAACGGAAGATTTATGAGGAAGCTGACAGAGTGCAGTGGTTTTGCAAAGTTTGTTTCCGAATGATTTTATGGTTTCTTCGAAATGGAGACGGCATGACGGGATGAAGGAAGTCGGGGAGAAGCCGGAAAACGGGTCGGGGGACCGAGTTCAGAAGGATTGGGGGTCTAATAAGTTCACGAGTTGGATGGCCGCAGACGGCATATTCCCATTTCCGTCTTGTCTGAAGACGTCCAGTACTTTTTTGTGATGCTCATGTCAGAAGAAGTTAGGGTTTTAGGAGATCGAGACACATTTCAAACCAAATAATCAGACATCAGACATGTGAATTTCAGTGTGATGTTCAGATAGCGAACCGTGGTTTCAATTCGAAATCCTCTGGAAATTTTGTCAAAAAATTGGGAAATATCCCGTTTTTTTTAAATTTTGTGGGCATGAACAAGATGAATGAAAACAACTGGAAGAAGCTGGATCAGAAGTCGATGAATCCCACAAAAAGGAACGAAAGTGTCCCATCGGAACGGAGAATTCCACAACAAAAAGAGAGCGAATCGTCACTTTCACAGACTGTCTCCGTCCGTTTTTCAAACATTTCAACTGACCACCGATACCTATTTTCGCTCCCTTCCACCCATTGTTCTCCGGTTTTCTAAACTTCTTTTCATCGTTTTCAATTGGGATTAATCTATGATAGTAGCTGATAGTCGTGTCGTCGTCATTCTGATCCTACTCTAAAGATCAAAAACCTGAACATCTCTTCCAACTCTTCTTAGATTTCTAGGTCAATCAAGGGATACGGGTCGGAGTGAAATCATCTGTCAATGATTTCATGTGCATATTTCAGACAATCCAAAACAACAAAATGACATTTTTCAGCAGCTGATTCTCCATTTTTTGAAGGAGTAAATCGTCATGTATGGAATGTTCCGAAACAAAGAGCAAGACGAAGAAAGGGAAAATGAAGAAGGAAGCGGACAGCCACCTAATTTACTTATTTTCTATCTTTTCTTCTCGAACTTTGGCTTTGAACGGTGCCCGGCTTGTTTCTTTTTGTTTCCCTCGACAAATTGTTTTTTGAAAGTTTCGAGACGGGGGTGGTTCCGTGGCCAGTAAAGTACAAGATACAGTAATGATCGGAATCGGAAGAAACCCATGGATCGACAGATTACAGTAACCCCGCTCTCATCGGTTCTCCAGGAATTCATTGTGAGGAGAAAAGTTTGAATATTGTTTTGGTGAGACGGTTCCAGACGGAAATACCGAACTGATCAACTGAATCAAACTTCTCTGAACCGCGGGCAGTTTAATCCGTCTGGATTACCCGACATGTTCATTTTAGACATATCTATCAGTCTGACATATCTGACGTACTTCTAACCTTTCCTTCTTCAGAATGCCTGCTTTTGTTTAGAAGTTCACTGACCATTCCTGAGAAATTCTCCGGATAACTATCTCGAGAAATGCGTTAATTGAAACTTCTCACGGAGCACGTGCTCATTCAACCATCGAAACAAGGAGTCCTCTTCTCTGCTCCGTCTGTACTTTGACACTGAGCTCTCTTATCATCCGTGTTTCCGCATCATTGCCGCACCCGTCTTTTGTGTCGGTATGTGTGTGTGGAGGAGAGGTCCGTCCAGGAATGTGTGCATGTGGGTGCTTTGCAAACTTTCGCATCGAAACACTGGTCAAACCCGGTCGGCGCGGAAAAGCCGGCGCCTCGTTTGAAGCAGAGAGTGATGATGGCGGCGAGACGCAGAGAACAAAGACAAAAAGAGAGGGGAAAAGCGCAAATGATAAGCACAGCAGCTCGTCGTTTCGTGACCTCTTCAGAATGTCTGTTCGTGTCGCTTATCGGGCGGGCGGCGAACAGCAGCCGGGTCGGCTCGAGTGTACGGTAGTGATAAGACAGCGGAGAGTCGGCCATGTGCGCCAGACGCGCCATAAAAAATGGAGATGGGTACGGTAGACGGGAGGCAAACAAAAGAGACGCTGATGTGACTGCCGAGTGATTATGATCGCGCAGCAACTATTATTATCATGAGATATTTATACGCATAATCTTTCTTTTCTTTATGCTCCGCGCGACGGAGCGGAACAAGTGCAGTGCAAAAAGTGACCGACGGCAGAATGGGTCTCGCAGCGAAACGCCAGTTGGCAGTTTCAACGATAGAAATCAAATCACAAAACGACGTATGACACGGAATCTTTAGTGGTTGCTGGCCAAGTTGTAATGGAAATTCGGCATGCATGACATTTTCAAATTGTCACCAGAATGACTAATCAGCCACGAACAGGTGCTTTTCATATATGCTCTGGCAGATTTGACGTAATTCCACGTTTTGTTCTTCTTGAACCATTTCGGGGTTGTGACCATTTGTGAACAAGAAGAACAATAGGATCAGTTGGGTGAATCAATCTTTCAGAATCCCATCCGATGGTAGAATCACCAAGATTTGAAGCTTGACTTGATTACTGACAGCGGTTACCATGTTCGATTCTGGTTCCGGAAGCAGGCTCTTTCGAAATCCGTCGCAACCATCCCTCCCGAAGAATTTCATAATAGTCGGGTTATCATTTCGAATTCTTACGGGTCATTTAGTGGCCGAGGATCCCGCGGGCCCGGTGTTTGAGTGTGTACTTTTTCAAGTGCTCGACAAGTGACGGGGAGTGCGTTGGTCAGTGTGCCACGACCTTTGTACAAGCTTCGCAAAACAATCTCAAGGAGGCAAGAAGGCAAGCTCTGCTCTCGCTCACAAACAGAAAATGCGGCTCCCCGGAGGAGAGCTGCTGGAGGAGGTGAACTACACTGATTTGAATGCATGCCAAACAGATAAGGACTCTGGAGGAGAGCCGAGCCGCTGAAGTGTACCTGAATTCAAAAAATTGAGGTTGAGAGGTGCTAGACCTCGGAGCTCCAAGTGGACAGGCTGTTTGAAATGTGTGAATGATTCTGGAACATGACTCTGAAAACGGGCACTGGTACAGTAACGCAAACTTTCATCGTTTGCACAACCTCAGGAATCTGGAAGAATCCTTCGAGTAGTGTCCAGTATTCGGGGCTTCCCCCGACTTGTAAACATACTTATCACTGCGATGAGACCGCCTGGCCGAGCCTGGTATCCGCACGTTTTTTTGAGGCGAGACCGTCGTGAGAGAGACCGCCTTGTCATCTTCGCGACGAACATCGCATCCCGCAAATTTTGATAAAAAATGACAAGTTGTAGAGGCCGAGGACAAACAGTGGCACGAGCTGGTCGCCATCGTGATGTTGCAAAAGATGCGCTTGACAGCTTGTCCACACCACCTCTTTTTGCTTCCGCGTCTTTCTTCGCTTTCTTTCCAAGCAGAGACAAGAAAAAAACGGAATGCGCAATGCTAATCTTGTCTCCGGATCGGAAACGGTTTTCATCCAATTACACATGTGGACATGACCAGTTACGCAGCCAACGGACTGGATGCCATCCAGCGAATTTGTACTTTGCGAAGACGTGATGAAAATGGAAAATAGGCACGAAGACGTAACCAACCGGTCAAGGAATTAGGTCTAAAACTGTTTTGGCAATTAGCAAGGCTGCAATTGGCTGTTCTAGATGGGAACGCAGGCAGATTTGGTTTCGATCTGTACAATCTGGGATCCAAGAACTTCAAGCTGATATCATGAAACTAGAAATCTCGATCAAGAACAAGGATTGTCATGCAATAGAAAAACTAGGAGTACTGTAGATTGAGTCGTGCTTCAGAGGGATGGAGGAGACTAGAAAGTAATGCTTATCAGTGAGCTAGCATGTGTTTTGGTTTTTTTGCATTCCAGATTTTTGTATCTTTCCAATGATTTATAGCCACCCACACTGAATCATCAACAGTTGAATCATTAGGAACCACTGCCACGTCATGGTTCAACCGGAAAGTTGTGAAATCGAGGGTAATCTCACGCCGGTCACTCGACTTCCTTCTGTTTGTCTTTATGTTCCGCAGGAAGAATTCGTTCGTCTGGTCAGGCTGAACTCTGCGTGCCACGAAAGTCTTGCTCAGGCGGCTTCCCTTCGAACCTAACCCGTTCCTTGTCTTGCGTTAGTGCCCCCAAAAAAGGAAACAATAGTACTTTTCCTCGCGCGCCTTCTATTCTCGTGCTCATAAGCGAAGCGCGAGCTTCTATTTTGGGCGGCACTTTCTGTCTCCGTCTCCTCCGCCAAACTTCTCGAGCGTCGCTATCGTCGTGTGTCTCGTCTCCGCGTACAGTTCCCGAGAGTGCGAGGGAGCGCAAGAGGGCGGCGCCGTTCGCATACAAACCACCTCCCCTCGGAAGCTCGCTATCCTCTAGCTAGCCACCCCTACCGCCTCATTCGTTCCTTACCTCACCGCCGAGAAGACACTTTCCATAGAGAAAGAGTCGGCCCAAGTCATTCTCTTGTCTCCTCCCTTTGAAGCCCTCCCCTCGTCCCTCCCCCTTCCTTCTTTTAACAGTTCCATTCCAGCGTGGCATTGTTGTCGAGTCCACAAAGAAGAAGAAGATAGAAGCCCCATTTACATTTGAGTCGACCTTCTTCCATACTCATATATCCCCTCGCAGTCCACACATAATGCTGCGCAATTTCATTTTACTCACTTTCCTCGGTAAGTCCCTTCCTCCTACAGCCTCATCACACTTTGCTTCTTCAGTCTCGCAATCCATTGCCCAGACGCCTGTCATCGGCGGAACCTGTAAACTAGGAACCGCTGATGTTCAGATCGGTGGAAAGCAGACACAGTTCTTCCTCAAGTGCGAGACCACAGCCGAGTAAGTGCTTCCTTGATCCGTTCCGAACCTTCCTCTCTCGTTACAGTAGCGCCGAAGGCGAGGGTGTCTGGGTGGTGAAGTCCCGTGCTGCCGCCGCCGCTGCTCCAGCTCCAGTCCCAGCTCCATCGGCTCAACTTCCAGTCGAGAACACCCAGCCACAACAGCATCCGAAGGCCCGAAAGCCAGCTTCCCCGAACATTTGTGGTCAGTTTCTTCTTCTCATTCGGGCCCTGTGAAAGCTCTTAAGTCAACTAATGAGCGAGACGCACTTCTGCTCGCAAACAAACACCGATGGGTGCAAGGTTCCGTGGTCAACAACGAACCCCGACCTAGTGTAGGGGAAAAAGTAGAAGAAGAAGTAGAAAAAGCCTTTCGACACCATCCGCGTATTTTGTATTTTGCCATGTTTGCTTATGCTTCTGGTGCTGTTTCTTTCTACTTTTACGGCATTGAATGAGTGTGTCTGTGTACATTTATTCGCCATTCAATTCACTCAAAAAATACACACAAACACAAATAGGAATGGTGTGAACTGGATGTTGCATGCTTCGCTGCAATCTGTTTCCTCTTCCCGTCTCAGCACTTCTAGGGTTGTAGTGAGTGTCCGAGCGGCTGACAAATGCTAAAAAACTTCTACGACAAGGTCATTTGGCCTGTGTCTTGTCTTCTTTCGATTCTGCTGCTCCGCCGGCTATTGTCAGCACTTGCGCACAGTGTGTTGAGAGCCGCCGGCGCGTGACCAAGAGGGGGATCGAGGTCGACAAATAGGTCAGTGGCCGTGAGAGACTGTGCGGGAGCCAGAGACGCAGAGCCTCCGGAGCACTAACTCCCGCGCCGAGCACAAAGTGTTTTGTTTTGTTTTGTCTTAGGGGGTCAATTAATGAGGAAGAAAACGCGGACAGTGATAAGAAAGGGCAGCACGAGACACAAATGAGCACTCACGAATTGCAGAACAAGACAACGGAGCCCGCGAGAACGAGGCATGCGCCGTGTCGGCCACTTGCCTGCAGGCCCACAACGAATTCCCATCGTCCTACTTGCAATGCGACCAAACGTATGAACAAGCCGACAGCATCAGACAAAACAACACACATTTTCAGCACTCTCCGATGGGTCCGCAAATCGTGCCAAGAGGGCTTCTTGTTCAACTTTGAGCAACAAACCTGTATCGTTCCAAAGAGAATGAGCTCCCTCTCCCGTAAGTTTCACTTCTTCACAGCCTACCAACTAATTTCTATCAGCTCCTCCCCTCTCTAACTCTAATCCCTGCTCCAAATGCCAACTGGGCACTGCCTGCCGACTCGGCAAGTGTGTCCCTCTAACCACTTCCAGTAGGTTCCCCCCGAGTGCCCTAACTTTTCCCTTCTAACCCTAGATCTGTGTTCTGACGGATCTCCTCCCAACGGCACCTGCACGCGCAGCCCGTCTCAATGCCCACACGGGCACTTCTGCACGGCACAAAAAGTTTGCTGTCCCTCGACTGCCCTTCTGTCGTCCATCGGATGCTCTCTCGTCTGCACAATCGATGAATCCTGTCCAAAAGGAATGTCCTGTCATAACAACTGCTGCGAAGAAAGGAAGCTTCTCCGCCATCCGAAAGTCTACCGATATGCCGCTGTGGAGTCATCCAACACAATCTTCGAGGTTGACAGCGACATCTTCGACACGGCAGCAGTCGAATCCCTTCCCACTCAGAAACCACAGCGTCTCGAGGAGATCATGGCTCCCGCAATCACCCCGGCACCGACCAGGACCACGACGGACGCGGAGCCACCCGGTCGTCGGTGTTTGAGCAGCGACAGTAACGAGTTCACATCATCAGGTTCGTTCTTTTCTTCCTTCCTCCTCTTTTGTTTGCGGTCATTTTAAAGTATTTCGGAAGAGCGCTCCTCTATTTACGAAGTAAATAGCGGCTAATGAGGAGCTAAGACGAACACGCACCGCGCATTAGCCACCAACCATCCACCTGAATTGTACTTTTCTAGGCGGAGCATCATGCGGAGGCACCAATGCGAATTGCACCATCGACGAAGACTGTCCGACTACTTTCAAGTGTTCCCAGAGTTGTTGCCGACTGGCCACGTGTCCCAGAAGTCTGACGACTGTTCGGTTCACGTGTACCAGTCAGTACCACTGCAGAGCCAACGAACACTGTATCTTCGGGGGATGCTGTCCGAAGTCAGTCGAGCTGGCAGTTATTAAGAGCCAACTGATAACTGTGGAAGACAAGGATGGGAATGATATCGAAAACACCAAACAAGAGAACCGGAAAGAGATTGAGGCAGAGATTGAAATCCGGGAGAAATTGACGATCGGAGACTGCGAAGTGGACCCCAGAGTGAAGCTCTGCGACATCGACAACGTCTGTCCGGACATGTCGGAATGCGTCGACGGAGTCTGCTGCAAACAACCTCCCCTCGCGAGATGCGGGAACGGACTGATGGCTTTGACGATTCCGGCCACTTGTGAACTATCAGATGATTGTCCAATATCTTCGAGATGTGAATATGGAAAATGCTGCCCACTGCTTACGGATCCTGAAGACCAAGATCAATCAGAAGAAGAATCCACTGTGCCACCGTCTCAAGAGATAAAACAAGACATCACATCGACTGCGACGAAGATTTGGAAAAAGACTAAGAAACCTGAGAAGACTGGAGGAGTATCGATCAACAAAACAGTGAGTTACACTTGAAGTCGAGACATTCACCTGAATATGTTAATTTCAGAAGTGTCTCTCTTCCCAATCTTGCGATCTTCACAACCTGTGCCCTCCCGATTTCACATGTTCTCTCTCCGGAAAATGCTGTAGACTCGGAGTCCGTTGTCCGGATGGAACTGTCCCTGAAACCTCCTGCGAATCCGCAGATGCCCATGACACGTGTCCCTCATCATCTCACAGATGCACTCTCCTCAACAACGCACACTTCGCCTGCTGCTACTCTCCAGGATCTTTCGTTGTCGAAGGCAGTGTGACCACTGTCGTCTCGGACTGTCCGCTCGGATCCGTCGAAGTCGATCCCCGATTCGGAAGTACTTGTCGCTACAGTCTCCAATGTCCATCCCCATACTTCTGCAATCAGAAAGGACGCTGTTGTCAAATCGCAAAAACACAATAGGTATCACTGCGAAAACTGTTTCAAACCTAATTCTTTCCATTTTCAGAACCGTCCAGAAACGCATCAATACCCAAATCTCCTTGCCAAACACGTGTACATTGACCTATTTATAATGAAACTAACAATAAACTGAATTACTAAACCATGCACGTTCTAATCTCTCAAACATCTAACTTCTTTCTTCTATAGTTTCCATTTCTATCCTCATTCTCTATTCCATCTTATCCAGGTCAACAAGCCAGTGGACTCGTCTGCACATTCTCCAGCTGCTCCAACTCGAACCCATGCTCCGTCGGAACCTGCAACAATGGATACTGCTGCTCCAGCAACTCCAACTCTGCCCCAGCCATCATCGGTGAGTCCCGACACTTCAACTCGTTCTGTCATGCTTCACCCGCCTAATTCACCCGCTTCCTTCAGACTCTGATCGCACCAGCACCCCACCTAACACAACCAAAAAACCTAACAGTAAGAAGCACCGAAAACCGAAGAAGAAGATTCTCGACGAGAAAAAGGGTGACAAGTCCGTCGACCCGTTCCTCCAGAATGACTTCCCGATCGGTCCGCCCGGTTATGGGTTCCCCGAGCACCTCTCTAAACTCGACGAAGTGCTCATCAGAGCCCAAGGCGACGGTGGTGAGCCGTTGATCCGAAAAGCACCCACATCCTCCCTCTTTTTGCAGTTTCTTGCGCCGGCGGATTCACTTCCTCGCTGATCTGTTCCGTCGGCTCGGAATGCCCTGCCGGCCTGCACTGCGACACCGCTATTAACCTCTGCTGCCCTCTTTTACTACCCCTCACTGATCCGAAAAATCCGAAAAAGCGAAAGTCGAAACGAAGGAAGCAGAAGCTGGAGGAACTGGAAGCGGAGCAGACGGAAGTGTCAACCGAGACTTCCCAATTCTCGTCTTACTCCTGTGGATGCAGTAATACTTTGCACTTTCCTCCCGCACCCTAACTTCCTATTTCCATCACTTCATACTTCTGACATTCCATTTTCAGTGTCCGGAGGATCCAGCAACTGCGTCGGATGCCAGAACGCCCCACAAGTCATCACCATCCGTACGTTCTTCGCATCCCTCCCCATCTCAATCCTTTCTTTTCAGCACAAAACTCGTGCCCAGGAGGAGGCTACTCCGTCGGAGGATGCAGCTCGGGATACTGTGCCACCGGATACTCGTGCATCCAGAACCAGTGCTGCCCATCCTACAACTCCGCCCCAAGAATCTCTGTCTACTCGTGCCCATCCGGAGGATCTGCCGTCGGTGCCTGCATCTCCGGAAGATGTGCCAGCGGATACTCGTGCTACAACAACGCTTGCTGCCCACAGACTACCACCACCAACCCATTCGGTACAGTTTTCACATCTATTCTCACATTCTAAATTTGTTTCTTTTCAGTATGCCCTGACGGAACTCAAGCCGCCGGAGGATGTGTCAACGGACAGTGCGGAACCGGATACACCTGCTCGAACGGACTCTGCTGTGCCGGAACCTCCACCACCGTGAAGTGCCTCGATGGATCTGATGCCGTCGGAGCCTGCATCCCATCCTGCCAAGGAGATGGCTGCGGAGGAGTTCAAGTCTCGTACTACTGCGGATCCGGATACACTTGCACCACTGGAAACATCTGCTGCCCAATCAACAGCTGCCCGAACGGAGGAGAGCCACTCGGACCAACCATCAACGGACTCTGCCCAACTGGATACACCGTCCAAGGAAACCTCTGCTGCTCCGCCACTTGCGCCGATGGATCCGCCGGAACCGCCTCGGTCAACGGAGTCTGCCCAACCGGATACACCCTCACCAATGGAGTCTGCTGTGCCTCTACCCTCACCTGCTCTGACGAGATCTCCATCGGCCCATGCACCGGAACCGGATACAACGGAGGATGCCCAGTCGGATACTCGTGCGACTCCAACGCCGTCAACTGCTGCCCAGTCGTCGACTACACCACTGAGAGTTGCCAGGTCGGACCAGCCATCGACGGACTCTGCCCACCAGGATACGTTGTTGTCTACATCCCGAACAGTCCACTCATCACCAACGGAGTCAACCCAGGAACATGTATCGATGTTCAGTGCAGTAAGTTCAAGTTCCTGGTGATCTAGAGCCTATGATCGTTTTCAGCCACCGGAATATGCGCCGCCGCTAACCAAATCGGAGAATGCGACCAATCGACTGACACCGGAACCTGCCCAACCGGATACACTTGCTACACGACTGCCGGAGTTTGCTGCAGTACCACCACTTTCAGCCGTCTTCGAATCGGAAATTCTCGACCAATGGCTCAGAAGCCAGTCTACGGACGGCCACTTCACAGCTACATGCCTCGTAAGTAGGGTCTCTTGCCTGATAGTTCCATTCCAGTGTGCAGTGTCCATTTTCCTTTCTCGTTCTATCTCTCTCTGTCTCTCTTCCCTTCCTTCCACCTCTTCATCTTCAGCTCGCTTTGGCGGACCATCCGCCTCTTCCTCGTGCTCCGATGGCTCCATGTCTTCGGGTCCGTGCATGAACGGCCTCTGCGGAATCGGACTCGAGTGCCAGAACGGCCAGTGCTGCTCTCCGTCGTCGAAGCCAGCCGGTCTCCTCCAGAGTACTCTGCATGCCTCCCCGGTTTCTCTCATCTTCCCATTACAGGCAAGTGCCCCTCCGGCGACACCGCCGTCTCGGGCTGCTTCCCGAACGGTTCGTGCGGCACCGGATACGAGTGCGTCTCTTCGCTGAACTTGTGCTGTCCGCCAGGCCAGCCACAACTTCCGTCCTTCCCTCCACACAACAACGGTCTGAACAACATGAACAACATGAACAACATGAACAACATGAACAACATGAACTCCATGAATAACAACCGATTCGGATCGTCGATGTGTAAGTCGTGACGTCTTCCCACGTCAAGACACATCCTTTTGTCTTTCTCTTGTAGCGCCGCGACCCATCGGCGCCCGCTGTCAACTCGACGGCGAGTGCGTCGGTCACGCCGACGGGCTGTCAATGTGCCACGCCGGAGTGTGCCAGTGCTCTCCGATCGCCTACTCGCAAGGAATCGCATGCGTTAGACGAAAGTGTAAGAAGCTGCGACCGTGTGCCCCTCTCCTGCCTGCCGTTGCCGTCCTTCCCCAGCATGTCTAGAACTCCTCTCCCTAGTCTTTCTAGGCCTCTCTTCCCTCTCTAGTCTTCAATTAGACATCTAGATCAGTAGTCTCACAGAGACCCTCTAGATTCTAGTCTGAGCACGAACGCATTCCACAATCAATCGATAAACTTGTTTCAGCTTTCCAAATGAACGACGACCCCGTAATCGACGCAACCGAAGACAAGTCAAGCAGCCAGAACGGCGTCAGCGTCTGAAGCCCTCCGAAGACGAGCTGAAGCGCGCGTTCAGTCTACTGCGTGCTTCCTACTTCTACAGTAGCTCCTAACAATCCACTCGTACTTTCACCGCTCAATTTTCTCATTTTTCTTTAAGCGTCTTTCTTTTTATCTTTTCCTCATGTATCAACCTTGATAATTTTGCCAACTCATCTATCGTAATCACTCTGCCTTGTTCCTGTTTGTTTTCATGCTAACAGATCAGTAATTCCGTAAGGAATGTCCCTCCAAATGTCTGATTTATTTATTAATTTATTTGCATTAATATTATTTATAAGATATAAATTATGTGAATTTATAATGTTTTGAGTTTTTGAACAAAGGAAAAAAGTGAAAGCACGTGAAACTCCAGGTTCTGGTCACCTGAACGCAAAACACACTGGCACCGCTTCGTGCCCTCGGTTACCAGAACAAGTCGATAAGACAGACTCATCTGACAATGAGACAATCAAACCAATTTTCTACGGATCGTCATGGTAA